>JAQIUQ010007138.1:0-41752 GCA_030378365.1 Hybognathus amarus | reverse complement strand
GCGTCAATCATTCTTGAACCAGGCAGTTACATAGACAGCCACGACACAACCAAACACAGAACAGGCAGCGAGGCAGACAGGCGCAATTGAGCAATCAAAACGTTACTCGTTTTTTTAACATTACTCCACTGATCCATAATGTCCACTGATTGGGTCTTGCAGAACAGCAGTGTGACCCCCTAGCTAGCTCCCGTTATTTCCTGAAACTGCTTTGGAGAGCTTAGCTGGGCGCTGGAAGGGGCCAGCACCATGGAGTTTTATTAGGGATCCCAATTCGTCAGGGAACTACCCTGACGACACTTCAGAGTTCCCAGGATGACAGGGAACGTCTTGGTTATGTACGTAACCCTTGTTCTCTTCGCCATGTTTCTGTACCTTCATGGAGGTCTGGACTGCAATGTTTACTTCCGCTTTTTAGATCCACACTAGTAGGCGGCTCGTGCTATACAAAGATTGTATGCCAATTTTTATTGTCTCATTTTTAATTCTCTCAAAGGCAATTAGGCTCCCTAGCATGATCCTAATACGCCAGGGAATTCCACCGACGACACGTCTCCGTTCCTGTACTCATGGAACGAGGGTTACATATGAGGGTTACATCCTTTACCAACCTTCATTCCAGCGCAGATATGGCCATAAACTCTTCTGTTAGAGGGGGGGTTGACTGCGATTTCACTTTTTTCATTTTAAATAGTGTGTAATGTTGCTTATAGTGCATTCTCCCACAGTCCCACTACAGACTTCGCTGAGACACGCCCCTCGCCACAGGCGTTAAATATCCAGACAACGTGAGCGACAGTTTAGCCAATCACAACACACCGGCCCAAACTAACCAATCTGAGCCCACTGCCTGTTTCTGAGGGAGTGGTTTCATAGAATCAGGAAGTCAACCGCTCGTTATATGACAGAGGAGAATGCGGCTGACAATAAAGGTGAAGTTTATGAAATATAAGACTTTTTAAAAAAGAAAAAACACGAATACATGTTATATTGCACCCCATAAACACAATCATGCAAAGAAAAAAAAACAGTCAACCCCCCCTTCAATCCACATTTGTGTCCTCCTTCTGGGTTAAGCAACCTTCCAAGCGTGCCTTCGACTTCAGCTACCCTACCTGCTCCTCTA
Source organism: Hybognathus amarus (assembly GCA_030378365.1). Taxonomy (NCBI): domain Eukaryota; kingdom Metazoa; phylum Chordata; class Actinopteri; order Cypriniformes; family Leuciscidae; genus Hybognathus; species Hybognathus amarus. Next base: position 40,626 of record JAQIUQ010007138.1, on the reverse strand, counting down.
CTTCCTACAGTATTTGGTCGCCTTTCCAAGATGTCTCTGCTCCGCCGGCTTCTTCAAATTTCAACCTCTCCACAGCAGCTCCAGCACAAACATTCGCCCGCTGCCGACAGGAAAATGGTTGACTGTGGTGACGTGGCAGTACTCCTTAACTTCCGACCCGCGGTTACAGAATAATTATTCATTTGGCGTAAGAATGTAAGAATTTTGTCAAACAGTCACTGACTTAAATAGTGCACCTCTATGTATTCAATTCAATGAGGCTGTTTATTCTTATCCTTATCGTATTTATTACATATCTAGACAGAAATCCACATTAGCACTTCCTTCCCTCCCCGCTGAACGCAAACAAATGCGTGAAATCCACATACTGTGGTTGAGCGCGGTAATGTTAGGTTTAGTATTTCCCATTACACTGTTCTATGATCACGGTCTTAAAAATATATCGATAGCAGGATAAGTTAACAGTATGTAACCGTTGTATATCGACATGCAATATTAATTCAAAATCACGTGTGCTGCATATTTATACATGAGAATGTTTTGACGGGAACGTCTGGCAATTCCACCAACTGCGGTAAACGTACTGTAGCCTATAATTTATTATTTAAATGTAGCCTAATTTTAACATTTAAAAACACAGACATTTTCCAATTCCAAAGCTTGAATTAAAAGCTTACTATTGGTAAGACTTACAGGTGACATTGAGCCAATATCTCCCCTCATGTATTTACAGTACTCAATTATTTTTATTTTTATAATGGGTTTTTGTTGACTTACTACTGGTGAGATTATGCATTATTCACCTGTAAGTCAAGCCTGATTGACTTTGACTTGTACATTTGTAACGTACTACAAGCATCCAATAGATTATAAAGCATGCTCTTTATATTTTAGAGGTGTGTATAATAAAGTTTGTGAAATTATTGCCTAGTATTAACTCGACTTTAGAGCTGCAAGGATATTCCACAGCATCAAGATAATTTGTTAATGGTCATAAAGTGTGAGATAAGATGCAAGTCCCATAGCTAAACATTTCATAGGCTAATTGACAGCTGTTTCAAGGCAGAAATGTTAAATGACCAAAAAAAGTAATCAGGCAAACTAATAAAATTGACCAATTTCACAATTTTGAATTGAAAATAGGTCTCATAATCGTATCAGACAGACAGATATGCATTTGTATGCACTAGATTTGGTATTTGTTCTAAGGTTACATGCAATTTGTTGGATGGTTTGTATTTATTTGTGACATAATCTATTATATACACTCACCGGCCACTTTATTAGGTACACCTGTCCAACTGCTCGTTAACACTTAATTTTCTAAGCAGCCAATCACATGGCGGCAACTCAGTGCATTTAGGCATGTAGACATGGTCAAGACAATCTCCTGCAGTTCAAACCGAGCATCAGTATGGGGAAGAAAGATGATTTGAGTGACTTTGAACGTGGCATGATTGTTGGTGCCAGAAGTGCTGGTCTGAGTATTTCAGAAACTGCTAATCTACTGGGATTTTCACGCACAACCATCTCTAGGGTTTACAGAGAATGGTCCGAAAAAGAAAAAACATCCAGTGAGCGGCAGTTCTGTGGGCGGAAATGCCTTGTTGATGCCAGAGGTCAGAAGGAGAATGGCCAGACTGGTTCGAGCTGATAGAAGGGCAACAGTGACTCAAATGACCAACCGTTACAACCAAGGTGGGCAGAAGAGCATCTCTGAACGCACAGTACGTCGAACTTTGAGGCAGATGGGCTACAGCAGCAGAAGACCACATCGGGTGCCACTCCTTTCAGCTAAGAACAGGAAACTGAGGCTACAATTTGCACAAGCTCATCGAAATTGGACAATAGAAGATTGGAAAAACGTTGCCTGGTCTGATGAGTCTCGATTTCTGCTGCGACATTTGGATGGTAGGGTCAGAATTTGGCGTCTACAACATGAAAGCATGGATCCATCCTGCCTTGTATCAACGGTTCAGGCTGGTGGTGGTGGTGTCATGGTGTGGGGAATATTTTCTTGGCACTCTTTGGGCCCCTTGGTACCAATTGAGCATCGATTGCAACGCCACAGCCTACCTGAGTATTGTTGCTGACCATGTCCATCCCTTTATGACCACAATGTACCCAACTTCTGATGGCTACTTTCAGCAGGATAATGCACCATGTCATAAAGCTGGAATCATCTCAGACTGGTTTCTTGAACATGACAATTAGTTCGCTGTACTCAAATGGCCTCCACAGTCACCAGATCTCAATCCAATAGAGCATCTTTGGGATGTGGTGGAACGGGAGATTCGCATCATGGATGTGCAGCCGACAAATCTGCGGCAACTGTGTGATGCCATCATGTCAATATGGACCAAACTCCCTGAGGAATGCTTCTAGCACCTTGTTGAATCTATGCCACGAAGAATTGAGGAAGTTCTGAAGGCAAAACCCGTTACTAGCATGGGGTACCTAATAAAGTGGCCGGTGAGTGTAGGCTCATTTATTTATATTTGTAAAACACATTACTGGTTATTCCACTGCATTTTCGCTTAAATTGACCTTTGTTTTTGCTAAATGCTTTCTGGGTAACACTTTACAATAAGGTTCATTTATTAAACATTAGTTCATGCATTAACTAACATGAACTAACCATTTGTTACTGTATTTGTTATTCTTTGTTAACGTTAGTTAATACAAATCTAGCTGTTCATTGTTTGTTCATGTTAGTTCACAGTGCATTAACTAATGTTAACAAGATTTTAAAAAAGTATTAGTAAATGCTGAAATTAACATTACCAAAGATTAACAAAGGCTGAAGAAGTATTGTTCATTATTTGTTAATGTTAACTAATGTAGTAACTAATGAACCTTATTGTAAAGTGTTACCAATTTCATTTTACTTAGTTTTGTTTGAATAAAATCAGCTGTGAATCATTAAGTAAGAATTAAATTATATTTTATCAGGAAAGTCAACGATGTAGAAAATTGGTAAATGTTACTCATTGGGAGGTCGTTGGATTTAATCACCTTACACTTCCAGCTTTCAGCCACATGGATCATCAACATTTCAGAGACTGCCATTTTCCCAAAGGTAAGACTTGTGTTAATAATCATTTTACAAGGAGTTGCTGTAACAGTTAGCAGTTGAACATTGTTTTTCATTGCTGCAAGTTATCCAACATTCCAACTTTATTGGTTGAAAGTAAAAATAAAGATATGTTAGCCTGACTTAATGTAACGTAACAAATTCTGCCTACTGTTTCGACTAAAAGCGTGGTAATTAATGACTGAAAAAGTAACCTAGTCATTTAAATATCACGATTTTTTTTAAACTATAACGTTATAGATAAAGGCCTTTAAGATACCAGCTAACTTATCGACTTTTGCCAATTTTCCTGACATCGGCCTGCACCTCCACCCCTCTCCCACCACAAGCTAGCTAACGTTAGTTTGTTTTGCGCGTGCCTGGATGGTGTGCTAATACTAAGTTCACAGAGGCTCCATGACATGTAACTAATGTTAGCCACGCAGTTTCAAGTCGCAATTCACGGTAACATACAATGAGGCACAACAGGAGATGGCAAAACGTTTTTCTCTGTCGGAGTATGCATTGAAGCCGGTTTCAGCACGTGCTGACAGATTACACCGGCGAGCTACGTCTGAGGTCAGTAAATTAGAGCATGATGTGGACTTGCGCTGCCAGAGAGAGGCATCGTCCGTCTGTTTGCAACAACAGATTTAACACTATTATGTTGGCATTTCATGCTCAGTATATCCTCATTCTGTCATGAACGTGTCTCCACAAAACAGAGTAAATAACTTATTTAGGCGATGGACCTTCTTGTAGAATATAACAGCTTGTAGGTTTAAGACAAATTATTAAAATGTCACATATTCGGAATCTTCTTTGTCAGGTTCACTCTTCATTCTTATTTGCATAGTAACGTTACATGTTTCAGTGTTCTTAAACTTTAATAATTACTGTTGCAAACCATTTTGGTTTGACATATTTCATGTAAGTAAATGTCCTGTAAGTTTGTCTGTAATAGTGTTAATGTGTCAGAGGCTGCTGGTTTATTTTAAATGCAGTTCTGTACTTACTGTAAGCATAGTTAATTATATAGGTAGGTGTTTGTTATCATGGTGTGGAGGTCTGTCACGGACTAACCACTCTTTACCTGAGAAAGATCACCTGTGGTTGAAACAATTGTGATACTATGCACATAAAGTACAAGACAGTAGTATGCCAGGTTCAGCTCCTTGTGGTTACACATTTTCACTGCTGCTTATGTGTCATTCATGCTTATCATTTTCTAGTACCTCAGTAACTATGTTTGAATAAGAATAAGAATAAAAAATAAGATTTTATTCATATGTAGATAAACTTTTGGTGTTTGTTTGGTTACTCCTTATGTTTCCTCTAATGCATGTGTAAAATACAATTTCAAATTAAATCTAAGCTCATTTATCATTTCTTTTCAGACGCATGAAGAAACTTTGACTGAAATTTATCAACAGGTATGTATTTGACTTGTATGAAAAACACAAAAAGCTGTGATACCACATTTCACATGTTGATATTTCTCGTATCAACATTTCCTGGTTAAAAGCAGATTTCCTGCAGGGGTTCTAGGGGTTCTAATGTGTTAATAAATGTATGGAAAACCCTGTAACGATAGCCTACACATATTTGAATACCGCCGTCTCCCTCCTCGTTAGGAAACCTTAACATTTTTAGTTTCAAAATTGCCATTTCTAGGGCTGGGTGTCAACAGCCAAATTGCTTCGACAAGTATTAAAAAGTGCCTGGTCATTCTGTACCAAATTTGATGAGGAGTAAATCTCATCAGCCAAGCCAATATGCATGCAGCATGCTTGTACTACCATGTCGGGCTGGGTGATTTTTTCCCTTAAAAAAATCTGCGATTTTTTTATAAAAAACTCGATTTACGATTTTGATTCGATTTTTTTTTTTATCAAGTAGAATTTCTATAACTTCTCTGTGTTGAACTGATTATAACTCTTTTGTGTGTTATACACAATCTAATTATATACAACTTCATTATAGACAAGTTTCCCGGGCACTTCCGCTTTACTTCCTGATTCTGCCAAGAACTTCCGACACAGGCTGAGTAGTAGTGTAAACATGGCTTTGGAATGGCAACATTCGACTGAAAATATTGTTAAAAATGGTGTTTTGACCATTCCGCATCCAAGTAAGGTAACATCATGGGCATGTCGATATGGTCTGTATCGCCGGACCTGGACGTTCCTGTAGCCATGCAGCCGCCGTGCTTTGGAAGGTACTTTAGCCCATCTTATGCTTGTATTAAGATGTTTGTATGTATCCTTGTGCTAATCTATAACAGAACACGAAGAGTAATAAAAATAAAAAGTAATCCACTCTAGCCTGCCTGCACTAAAAGCATGCTTTAACCCTTCAAAGTCGACTGACGCTCTAGAGCGCGCACCCCTGACATATCTATTAATAGCTTCGGAATGGATAAAGGTATTAACTTACTTTTTTTTTCTATGGAAAAGCTGACATTCGTCTGCGTAATAATGAGTAGACTGTGTTGACTTCCGCGAATGATAAGATCCACATTGGCGCCTTGTAGATGGTTGATGGTCGAACATTCAGCAATCGCCACGAGTTGTTACAACCGTGAACAGCACAATATGTCCCGGAGCCGTGTCGGCGTGTAACACCATCAATAGTTTACTTTTTCTGCACGCTAACCAAAGACAGTAAAAGACGCTGACCGGAAGTCGTTGGCAGAGCGAAAGACTAATGGTGGCCGCTATTTCACTCAGGAAACTTGTCTATAAAGCAAAACAACAAATCCCCAAAAATATTATCATAATCTATGACAAAAATACTATTATAAACTAGATTAATGGATAATTCAGCAGTACAATTTAGTCTAGAAAAATCACAAGTGCACAATATTGAATAAAATCTGAACATTTAGGGGAAAAAAAAAACATTTAGTGGGGAATAAATACGAGACAAATGTAACACTAAATCTTGTCAAACTTTACACATTGCAACATTCATGAAAAACAAGATAACAAAAATCAAAAGGATCAATTATTATATATTCTGGTCTACTATACCATTGAGACATGTTTTAAATGTATAGCACAGCTGTTTAATGAGACAGAAACATATGATAGATAGGACAGAACAAGAAAAGGCTATTAATAATCTTTCTTGAAGCCACATGGAGTCACACTGCGCAGCCCAGACATGAGCCCAGCGCGTCGACTCCGCAGTCCGCACTGAACAGTTCAAAGCACATAGGAAATCAAATACTGATTCGTCTATAAATATACAGTATCTAGCTATGCAATCGTTTATTGAACCTTTTCTTTAACAGTTTTAAATTTCAATTACTGTGACGTGAAGAACAATAGTGCTCTGCCTCTGACTTAGTGTTTTGCTCTAACAGACACCCGGTAGAAAGTAACGTCATGATTTAGTTACAGCAATATTCCAGCAAGACAAAGTTGTTTTATGCGAAACCATAGACGTTTATCTACAGATCAAGTATAATAACAGGAACACTGAATCATCTTTGAGAGAGTTCCATCGTATTGACTGTCGTAACCGAACTGTGGAAACCCTGAAGGAAGATTTGGTGAATGCAAAATGTAAGTTACACTATACTAAAGAGGGGGAGAAAAATATGAATCGATTTGACCTGCCAACTCGATTTTTATTTCAAATCGATTTTCTCCCAGCCCTACTACCAAGATCTACCAAGATGTTGCTCATTGGCTGGCTAAGGTTAACTTAACACCATAGATGTGGATCAGGAAAAAGACTACAGTATAATACTCCCAGAGGCTCACTAGGTGACCAGCCTGTGTGAGTGAATGTAGAATAATATGTGTGCAATAGATCACAAAGTGCACAGACAAGTGCTGGGAAGAAATTCATTTCTCTAGCCAAGGGCGTAGGAATGTCTTTGACATTGGGGGGACATATTGGCCACTATGAATCAACGTCTATCCCACCACCATAATAGTAACATACAGTTTGGTGATGTGGTACTTGCAGTGGTGGTCTGATTTGGGGCCCCCTCCCACTACGCAAAGTCACCTGTGCTTGACGATTATTGACACAAATGTCACGCAATAATGATGCATTATAAATGAATACAGTGTTAATACAAAATAAATACTTAATAAAAAAATAGATGCCTACTTAAATAAAAAAGTTTTAACTTTTACTTTACTCTTTTACTAACTTTGAAACTTCTTAAAACAAACCGTCTCAAAATATATATAAATAAATTATTTGCTAAAATAATGACAAAACTGAGAAATCAGAAACAAAATAAGAGAAAGGGTTCAATAATGACAATTATTGTTGAAAACTGTAAAAATATTATTATTTCTCAACTGTCTCAATACAGTGCAACTGTCCTCAAAATCTTTTTATTATTATTATTGTAACACACTTATTTGGATTGTAAATTACATAATCAAAGAAAGTCTGTTAATATAATACTGGTAATGATGTACTAGCTCTCGTTGTATGCGTGTATGCAATGTATTTTTCCCCTCAGGGCTTGCCGTAGATGGGTCGTGCGACCTTTAGGTCTATGGTGCGCACTTAGTATGATCGCGGGTTTTTGGAGTTAGTGATCTGATGTGTGATATATAATAAAGAGGAGAAGAGTTCAAACTGCTGTGTTTATTATTTATTCAAACTGCAAAAAAGGTATGTGATATTATAAGTAACATGATTAGATAAGTTCAAGGTTCCAGTTCAAAGCTGGTGCGTTTCTAGTGTAATGTTAACTTCTCTCTACCAATCAGATGCTCCGGTGAGTGAAATATAGAAGCGAATGCGAATGGTGATTATTCAAACATGAAATGGAAGTTTTAACCAGGTTTAAGGGTTTAACCTAACTATCACTCTGGGTTTAACTTGCTGGCAAAACCGGATATCTTCTTTGTCGCGCTTTAAAAATAAAAGTTCCAAATGTACAGTTAATTTTTTGGGTGGGACACAATGCCGCATTTTTCAATATTGATGGGGACACGTCCCCCCGGTTCCTACGCCAGTGTCTGTAGCAATGAACTGGATTTAATTTAGCCGATTTAACTTAAATTAAGACCATCATCTCTGGTGTCATTTGAATTGTTTTCATGTGGTGGTCAGCAGATTAGATCCTTTTAACTTACCTGGCATGAAATTATGCTTATGGAATTACATTATCTCTGATTTTTGAAGTAAATCATGTGCAACAACAACCATGATAGCCACAGGTTTTCTTGTCCAAAGGGTTGAAAACAATTTGGGAGTTGTTGAATTAAAATCTTCTCCTTTGGTGGTGCAGTCTGAAATACCCACCTATGTTGTTGCTTTTTCAGGAACGCTGATCAAGACAGTGTGTCACAGGACCTTGCTGTACAAAGGATTAAAATCTACATCATCAAGCCTACTGCGCCAAAGGTCCTGATGACATCGGTATCGGTAGTAGAGGCGTGAAAGTTCTGACTGCTCTGGGTAACTTTCCAAGGGCTTGCTCCATGGTCATTGGCTTGGCATGTGCAGTGATACTTGCTATCCCAAGGAGCTCAGGTACACGCTTGAAGTCTTCCAGAAACACCTCCTTCAGAGCTGGATTGTTCAAAGCTGTCCCCGAAAGTAGGGGTGCACGATATTGACGAAAATGTGATAATGCTGATATCGATAATGAATATTGTGATATTGATATCAGTTCTTGAAATATTTGAAACAGACGTAATAAATACAAAGTTAAAGGAAAAAGCACATCAAAACAGATTAATAAATAAAACAAGTTCTTACAACATAAGGTTTATTTCAACTGACAGTCATATAGGACTGGTACAGCATGAATAAATAAATAATAACCATGTCTCCAGAACAGGACATGTTTTACTAGTTGTGTACACTACAGTGTAAAAGACAATAAATAAATAGCAAGTCAACAGAACACACTATATGCAACATAAACGCCACTACATGCGTTTTCTTTGACCGGATAGCTATCTGATCGTAAAAAGACCAGGTGTAAATGCCCTCTGAAACGCATTTGTGAGGTATTTGAATCTAATCGCTGAAACCACTTCAGGAGGAGGTCTGGACCACATTTCAGTCGAAACTGAACAAACGTAAATGCATCTCGTTGTTGAAACTACATATGTAAATGTACTCCTTCCAAAATCGCTAAAATTCTAGGACGTTACGGGCTACATGTCATGTTATGGCCAGAATATGCGCATCCAAAGAACGCGCAAACTATCGCAAATCAAAGTGAAGTAAGTCGTAGATTCTTTTCACACATTTATCTTCATTAAAAGTAAATAAACAAACTGATCTTATTTTACCCGATGATCGTAAAATGCAGCTCATAACTGTTGCTTTCGAGGACGTGCTGTGCACTCCATTAAATCTGGCTTATACTACAGGGCTGTTGCAATGCTTGATTCTGATTGGTTGAGAACGTTCTAAAGGTGTGCATTATTTTCAGGGAAACACATGGCTAAAGTAGTTTCAGGCAAGTTTGAACCGCATTACAGTTCCATATCACTGCGCGGAGTTAGGATTCAATTCATAACAAGAGAAGACATGCAGCCCCATGCGCTTGATCTGCAATTTTCGATGTCTAACTTCACAATCAATTGACTTTAATAAATAAAGTATAGTCCTATCTTTAATAGGCTAAATAGAAAATTAAACTGAATATATAAATAAATTAATAGTCCTGCTGCACGGATTTTCGTAATTATTCCAGATAATAGGCCTATAACAAATAAATAATTATTGATAGGCTTACTTGTGAAAAGGGCTTTGTGTTTTTCATTTATTGGGTTATCTACTGTCAATTATAGAAAACAATAATGAACAAATTAATTAAAACGAAGTTAAATAAATAAATAAATAATATTGACGCACATGCTTTTCTGTCTCATTATTTCAACGTCTCTCTCTCTCTCTCTCTCTCTCTCTCTCTCTCTAATAACTGCATTAATAACTGCATAAAGCCGGGACAGACTAGTTTAGGCCTACGCCAGTTATGAATGTAACGTTAATTTAATACTTCAGCACAGCAGCCTGTGTTCAGTCAGTTGGTGATTAGTAGGACCTGCTGACAGTCGATGGAAACAGTCGGTCTTCGAATATTTCAGCGAATTGTAAGTGTGTCCCCCATCATTACATTAGTCTGCTATCAGTGACTCAAACCTCCGTTATTTACTACCTCTAAAAGGACGTTTTGGAATTAGCAACGGAGGCATGGGATTAGATGCGTAAGAAATTAGTCCTACATACAAGAGCGCTTTAATGTCAAAAACTTGACAAACGTCTTGATATGAATCATCTGAACAATGTTTTGAGGTGTGGTAACTGTAGTATAAGTGGAATAATTGACTTCAGGCCGTTTAATTATCCGAAAATAATGCACACCCGAGGTGTGACTCCGCTTGTCGTGATGACCGCATTACCACCTCGGGTGTGCATTATTTTTCATAATTTAAACGGCCTGTCGTTAATTATTCCTTACATATAGCACGTGAATTGAAGATTGTATTTAGATAAATCAGATATCTATCCGATCAGTGGAAATGCATGAAGTTGCTCAGGTGGCCTGATGTTTATCCTTGTACGCTGATGTGCGTGTCGGAGCCGTCAAGTGTGTGTGTGTGGACTGTGTGTGACAGTGGAGCAAGGGAGAAGTGAGAGAGTGACGGCGATTAGCTTTGGAGCGCTTGTAGCGACTCTCATATTGAGAAAAACAAAGTGTCTCCCCTGTTTTTTTCTGACCACTGTGGGAAATCTGTAGCATGAAAAGTTAAAACCTCTCCTTGATATCATGTTGAGAAGGAGAATGAGGAAATGGGTCGGGGAAAATGTGGAACCCGACCGCACGCATCATAAACAAAATATTGCATAAATATCACGAGACTTTGAGTATGTATATCGAGCAACGTAATATCGCGATAACGATATTGATTCGATATATGATACACCTACCCAAGAATAAGCCTCAAGAATAAGCTACTAGCTTAAGAAAAGGGACCCTCGCAGGAATGAAAGGGGACAATTAAGTCACTGTCAAAACTGTCACAGGGTTACCCACTCACTGTGAAGGAACTGCAGACTGTTACTGAAGGACTTTCTGATGAGTTCAGTTGTTAGTGTTCGGACTTGGAATTTGACGATTACTTTACTCTTCATAAAAGTGACCAAATTAAACTTAAAGATTGTTCACACTGCCCTGATTGTTCTTAACTTTCTTCCACTTGATGAATGTTTGGGCATTTTCTTTTTCAACTGTTAAGTAACTGAAAAATATTGATTTTCAGTGCAACAAGGGGTTGTTCAGAAATATCAAACCAACTAGATTTGGCATTGTGTTTTTGAATTTATATTGCCACATGCAGCTGTTATTAACGATTTCAATTGGCACATGTAATAAAATATTTTAAATGAAAATGTAAGAAAAATGTGTAAACTAAAAACTCATAATAACTGTCATTGTCATAATTTAAGTGAACTAACAGGACTAAACCTTAAATCACATTACAAATCACTGGAAAATTTAAGCCAATGATTTAGCAGAAATTAAACACCATTAAATGAACAAACATTTATTAAAGAGCCCTTATCATAGCATTTGAAATGTTCATATTTTTGTTTTAGGAGTTCCCATGCATGCAAGGATAAAAAACACTTAATTTGTCTCATAAAATGCATTTATGTTTAACTGATTTGCTCACCGACTCCCAAATGATTCGTACAACGACTCCTTTGCGTGACGCTAATGGCGGTGATTGGTCAGATGACCCAGTCAGTTATTGTTTGTTAGCATAACGCATAAACATATTGATAAAGCACTGCAGTACTACAAGACGCTCTATTCTTTATGACAACTCCAATAACAGCGACAAACATTTCACATATGTAAAAAAAATTGACATTGGAGACCTGGAAGCTGCGCTGAGCGTAACTCTCACACACACGCACACACATACTTGCCCGACGCTACAAAACCGTTCAAAACCGTTTGACATCCAATATAATTGAATAGATTTAAAGCATTGTGATCCCAATTAAAACTTCAATTTAAACAATTCATTTAGGTACGGATAAATATTGAAACGCAGAATAAATGTGTTGAATTAGGCAAAAATGTGATAAAATATTTAGTTAATAGAACTTATTTTTAATCCAGATATTTAGTAAATCTAAAGCAATTTCTCCTAGATATTTAGTAAATCTAAACCAATCTAATTGGTTTAAATTTAGTTAATTTATTCAATACTTTTTAATCAAAGATGTAGAACTTAAAATCTATTCAATTATATTAGGTGTCACTTTGTTGACATACATTTTTTAAGTAACCTTTGGTCACATTTTTTACAGTGTAATTCACTCCGTACTACTTCAGTGTCTAACATTACTAACAGGGTCAGGGGGTGGAGCTGAGACTCAAGGAATCTCTCTCAATTCAATTCAAATTAGCTTTATTGGCATGAATGTGTAAAATAGCACAATATTGCCAAAGCAATAGACACATACAAACATATAGATAAATACAAGTGAACAGTAATAATTATAATAATAAAAAAAGCAAACAATCAAAATAATAATTATTTGAAAATTTGTACAATTATTTATCCATCTGAGGTTCCACTGGTCGTCCTCATTTCATGGCATGAGGAAATATATTTTGCAGCAATTATGTCACATTTGGGCTTTTCTCCCAGTAAATACGGGATTTTCTGTGTGTCTGATATGGATTCGAATTCAGGGTATATTTGAGAAATGTATGTAAAGTGTTTTTGTCTTAGTGTTTTATATTTGGGGCATGAGGTTATAAAGTGCAGCTCTGTCTCCGACCTGTCTCTGGTCACACTGGGAGCAGAGTCTCTCCTCTTGTGGGATCCAGCTCTGTCTGTGGCGACCCTTCTCTATGGCCAGGCTGTGTTCACTCAGTCTGTAAGTTGTCAACATTTTTCTTAGTTTCAGGACATTTTATTGTACTCAGGTAATTTGCCATTGTGTATTCTCTTTTTAGGGTCAGATAACATTGTGATTTACTTTGTGTTTTGGTTGTTTCTTTCCAGTATTCATACCTGCAAACTTGTCGCTTTCGGCGAAAATCGCCGTTTTCTTGGTCAATTGGGTCATTTACGTGAATCACGTAGAACCGGAGAGTTTTTTATTTGGGGGTGGAGGGGGGTTAGGTGCGCAGAGACAAGGGCGCGATCGAACAGTGGAGACATAAAAACATCCGTCATTTTGTTCATACAGGACAACGTTCAGTCTGCAGAGTGTTTACTTATATTTGTGTAGGCCTATACGTGCATTAAAACAGTTTTAAGAGCAAAACATATGTATCCAACCCCTGTTTGAAACAGTCCGTGTGTTGTAACGTCTGCCCAGATGAAGAATAGGAAAGACAGTGCAAACGAACTGGTAGTTCCACGAGTCCTTTTATAGTTGCTTTCTTTCAGTTAAGCACATACATACATGTCAAAAGAGCGGTTATTAACAGGTTGAAGAAAACACTCTGTAAAACGCTACAAATCAAAGTGGAAGTAAACGCATTATAAAACAACCCGCGATAGATCGTCATCTTCCTCTTTGCGCAAGCATTCTCTCACTGGAGCGTGCGCGCGGCGCTCACATAACAACATCACGCGTACAATAACGAACGCCATAGAAGAAGTCATCTTAAAGGCATATCAACATGTCATGAACACTACTGAACACTAAGTGGCCGTTACAGAGTTACATTGGTTTTCATTTCTTGTCCTCAAAACAGAGCACTAATCTGTTTATTTTCAAGTGTTTGTAGTATTATTTTATATGGAATTATTGATAATTCTGATGAGAATACAGTTAGGGTTAATTAAAATGAAGGAAAACAAATATATTGATCTGAAATATAGCAAATTAACTTTAAATAAATTCAGGTAAAATTACCAAACATATCTCAAATCTTTTTGTCTTTTTATTAGTTTAATTAATGAACTAATTATATGAAACTACTATCAGTGCACTATAAATAAACTGGTTTTATGCCTTTATTAATAAAACGTATTTAAAACATACAAGGCTTAAGAAGACATTTATAAAAATGGCTTATATATGCCCGCCCCCTGGCCCACTGTCACCTTTTTTTCGCTGAGGAGTTTGCAGGTATGAGTATTCAATATATTTTTCTTTCTGCTTGTTGATAATTTGGTTTGGTCTGCTTGAGTTGGCGTTGCTGTCCTGTTGTGGAGCTGTTCCTGCAGAGAGGGGACTCTCTTCTGCTTTCAGCTCCTGGTATGTCAGGGCTTTGTGATGATATGTCTGGGGGTTAACTGATTTTAAGTGATTGTAAAATTGAATCGATCTTTTCTGTATTTTCAGTAAGAGGGGGTATTGGCCGAGCTCTGCTCTGCACAGGTTATTTGGTGTTTTTCTCTGCACCTGTAGGATGCTCCTACAGAACTCGCTATGGAAAGATTCTATGATTGTTTTGTCCCATTTGTCAAAATCATTATTGAGTTTTGGTCCCCAGATTTCACTACCATATAGAATTATTGGTTCTAGTACAAATTGGAAAATTGTAAGCCAGATTTCAATTGGAATATAGATTTTAATGTTTCTTTTTATTGCATAGAAAGCTCTCCTTGCTTTGTCCCTCAGATCTTTCACAGCCATGTTGAAGTTTCCTGTGTATGTAATGTTGAGGCCAAGGTAAGTGTAGTTTTTTGTGTGTTGTAATTTAGTGGTGTCCAAATAGAAATTGTGTGTAACCTGATTTCTGTATTGTTTCTGAAAGATCATTATCTTAGTCTTTACTGTGTTGACTGTCAGGGCCCAGGTCTGACAGAATCTCTGCAGGAGGTTGAGGTGCTGCTGTAGACCTTCTTCAGTAGGTGAGAGTAACCCTAAGGGTGCTTTCACACCTGCCTCATTTAGTTCGTTTGAATCGCACTAGAGTTCGTTTTCCCTCTTGGTGCGGTTCGTTTGGGCAGGTGTGAAAGCAGCAATCGCACTCGGGTGCGCACCAAAAGCGGACCAAACAAGCGTACCGAGACCTCCTCGAAGAGGTGGTCTCGGTACGCTTTCAAACGAACTCTGGAGCGGTTCGTTTGTGGTGAGAACGTGATCCGACCTCGAACAGACCCAACTGCCAAATAACTGCGCATTTTTGGACTAAACCAGCTGCCATAGTAAAACAAAATGATTATTTATATAGCCAATATCGCTCCCTTTAAGCCATGACTGACTTACCGCGCTTCTGCACTCTCACTAAAACACTCATATAAACACTGAAGTTGTCCGCACTGCACAGGGAATCTCTTATTCATATCGCGTCTATACTTTTTTATTTATGAGGGGATTTGCAAACGGTGTAAACATGAAAACCACTGCGTCCAAAGAGAATATTCCGAACACGCTGTGTCGAACGTGCTGTGCATCAGAATAGGGCTGTAACGATTTGGGCTAAAATCATAATCACGATTAATCGAACAAGTCACCTCGATTACGATTATTGAACGATTTTTTTTCTTTCTCATATGTCACTGGCAAGGCTTATTCTGTAAATATGTATGTATTTTTTTAGTGCATAATCTTTGAGATTCTAAAATAAGGAAACACACAGATAGCTTTTAATGCTTATTAAATATTTTAAAATAATAAAAAATGTAGAAAATAGTTATTTTTGTAAATAAAATAAATTATTGTAAATATTGCCATCTAAAAAGTAAAATATAACTTGTATAAAACTAAAAAACTAATCCTTTTCATATTGTATGGCATCTGTAAATGCCTGTGTTATCGTGAGCTGCTTTGTGGAGTGGAGGCACTTGTTGCTGGGCGTTTGTCTGTCTCTCTCTTTTTTTTGCGTGTTTCTTTGGTAAAAGCAGCTCCTGTTGCTGAGTTGACTCAGTATTCTAGGAGTCAGAGAGTGATTCACACACAAGTTACCCGCAAAGACACTTGACATGTCTCAGAAGCGTCTATAGTTTGCTTATGAGTTGCGATTTCTTTTTCGAAAAACCACGCTTGCGCATTTGTTTTTCTCTGATTCGATAATAAACTAGCGCATTACGTACCGTTTCACGCTGGCGAACGGCATCATTAGGCTGCAACGCGACATTGATTACATTACGGCTTTTGTTCACACAGCACGCGCTCCGTGACTGAACCATGGACTGAACACAGCAACTCTGTCCCCAACCTGGCGGCACCAATCCCGGGCCGTGTTTGCGCTCACACAGGTGTTTGTTCTGGCAATTTCCCGGGATCAACGCGCTGTGTGAAAGGGGCTCATGTTGTTTCAATGTCGCTGACTGGACGGGGTGGAGTGACGTGACTACTATGTTTAAGGGGAAAGTACGTTAACACACAGTTGGCGGATATATATAGTATTCAAAAACCAGAATAACCGACATGGTAAAATCACGTCGGTTATAGGCTTCTGAATTTCGGTTTCGATTATTTTTCGGTTAATCTTCCAGCCCTACATCAGGACATTCACATACAGAGCGTTCTCTTTTTAATCTAATAGATGCAAAAAGCATTTGCAGTTCATAATGTAAGGATAGTTACAATACAATGATGATGCTGCGCTAGATTTACGTTAAACTGGACAAACTTAATCGCAAGCGTTAACATTGACAGCACTTGTTAGCAGTATAAGAATCTCATTATTTGAATGTGTGAACATAGCCCCTCACTCAATGAATAAAAAATCTTTATGCATTAGCCTATCCGTCTTCTGCACAGTGCCACTTGTAACGCAAAAGTCGAGATGTTGCCCAGAGATAAAAAAACAGTAGATGGTTGAATGAAAAGATGCACGAGAGACGAGAGTTGTTCGTATTTGCCCGCGTTTAATAGAGCCACTCAAACGTTACACTCGTCGTCTTCTCAAAATCCGAATTACAACATTGTATAGATGACATTGTATCATATGATACTCATTAGTTTCTTCATGTTGCGTTTGTACAGAATAACACAAAATTAGTAAAATAACAAATATTGCTGTAGGAAATATCTCCTTGCTGAGCCTTTTTTGCACTTCCTCCTGATTTCCCTACTTGAGAATCCTTGTCCAATGAATGGACGACCTGTAGCACACGTGTGGTTTTGTTTACAAATTTTGGTTCACTAGCAAAAAGAGCAGTGTGAAAGCGAACTGTACCAAAAAAAAATGTATAAATAATTGATTTGGTCCGGACCAAAGCAAGTGAACTATCGGACTTTCCTGGTGTGGAAAACACCCTAAGTCATCTGCATACAGCAGTAGGGCTGGGCGATATGTCAAAAATATTTATCGAATAATCGCCTTAAAAAATATCGCGATATCCGAGAATATCGATCTACCCAAGCCCCGCCGCCCAACACGCCTCGCCGCGTGTTATAGGCCATATCATATGGCCCATATGTCATGTTATTTTAGTCAGATATGACGGCGCGACTGCACACAAATCACCTCAGATAAGCAGCTAGAGCGTCTAAGCCAACGCGACGCAATCGCAAATGAAAGTGAAAGTAAGTCGCAGAATCTTAAATCTTCATTAAAAGTAAAGAAACAAAATGATCTGACCACCAGGCAGTTAGCGCTCTCTCTTATTGCCGTCTTTGGTGATTTTGCTGATGATGATGATCAATAAAATGCAGCGCATCTGTTGCTTTCGGTGACGTGCACTTCATTAAATCTGTATATTGCGCGGGAATTGAAGATCGGATTTAGGCTATCCGTTTTGCAGAAACACATTTATGTGACCAGGTGTAATGGAATCGTTTTGATAAATCAGAGTTCAGATAAATCAGCTCCGATCTGAGAAAACGCATGAAGTGGCAGGTGTAAACAGCCCCGTTGAGTCTGGCTGCACTTTATCTAATGATAGCCAGGAATTCAGCTAGTTTAATTTAATGATTGGCACGTTAAAGGTTTTACTTCGCTTAGTTTGAGCTTGAACGAGCATAAATCATTAGCTTTGTGTGGTTAGCTAAAAATTTCCACACTGTTCTTATCACATCGCCTATTTGAAACGAATTTCGTTTTGCGAGGAGAAATGATATATAATATAATTCATATATATATAATGTATAATTCAATATATAATATAGCTTACAATATTGAATAGACAACAGAACAGAACCGAATTTGATGATTGTAAGAACAGTGAATGCGTGTTGATGTCAAGGTGACAGGTGCTTATTTGTTTTAAGGTCCGGTCTCTTTCTTTTCTTTTCTTTTCTTTAGCGTTATCGACTGATTTAATGATAGCCTAAGTTAATTTCCTAATTATAACGTGCGCTTTTTTTAAAACTTGTATTCAAACTATAATATATTTGTTATTTTATTTGTCTAAAATTAGGTTTTAAAACCAATTGTTTTGTTCTGCATGAGCAAAAACTTAAGCCGCTCAATAAAAATTACTGCTTTATTTATTTAGAAACATAAGTTACTAATAATTAGGCTATATATTTGGGTATTTTATTTATGTGTTTTTGTTCATGTTTTAATCTAAAGCAAAGTATAAACGCTCGAATATCTGTAACCGACCTCCCAACATTACAAACTCTAAACGCGTGCATGAGATATTCAAAGCAACGCAATTTCTTCATCCGTTTGCAATATAACGAAATTTTAATTTTAATTACAATGGTCATGTTTTTATTTTTTTAGAAGGCCTGTTTATTATGTGCAACATTTAAATTAATATTCAGAAACGGGTAAAGTTACTTTTCTGATGAACTTTTATACTAAACCAAAATAAAATATTGGAGATGTCTCTGCTATTCTGAATTAACAGGATTATTTTTTCGTCTGTAGAACGAAAATATAAAAATCAAGAACTCCAGGAAAAATGTTTAGCAGAATTACGAAAGTGATAAATGATCTTTGACAGGTAACGCATTTCAAAGTCGCATGCTGAGTCCAACACAGACTTGGTGTTGCAGTTGGAGCAGTCAGCGCCGAACAACAGGCACACAATATTAAGTTTAGGCATAGGCTGTAAAAGTTCAGCGAGAGATTTTCTTTATCCTTTGTTCTTTGATCAACTTCAAATATTGGCACCGAGTACAGGCTGTCAATGCACGGATTCAATAGACACAGGCCTGCTTACCGACTCTGTTTACAGGTTCGGGGATATTTCGAACTTGAAAAAGATGTGTAATGACGTCTTTCCATGGTTGAAACAATTCTTCTGATGTTTAATCATGTTTATTATTTCATTCTATAAATTAACAAGAAGTATATGTGTGTGATATTGTATGCACATTTGTCCGTGCACGAGAAGCGGCTGTGTGCTGCTCAGTAAACAGCGCTCATGCAGAAGTGTTCTCTCGCGTCTTGCGCTTGAAGAATGCTATCAAGAAGAATGGATTTTCTATTCCTAACACCTACTAGCCTACAGAAAATATTTAAATCCATGCTATTGCATGTAAATGAATATGTGTATAACTATAGGGCTATGTGAAATATGTTTGTCTTTTTTATTTTTTTATTGACGATTATCGTCTGGAAACAACTTCGATATTCAATATTCGCGATACTTGCGCAGACATCGTGAATATACGATAATATCGTCATATCGCCCAGCCCTAGTGTCATTAAACGGTTTTTAATGTGCTATATGGAAACAAAATACTGACGAACAACGATGCCGTTTTCATCTTGGATCTATACAAGAATGATGCGTCTGTTAAAACCAAGCACTCTTGATAATTTGTGAATGGTATCACCTTGCAATTAGAATTTTGATGTGGGATGTAGTTTTTTAGTCTGTTTTAAAAACATTCTCCTCATAAGCGCGTGTCGGTGTTGTCGCAAGTGTTATAACACGTGGTGATGAATTATGTTCATTCACGTTATGAATTTAGGCAAGGCAAATTAATTGTAGTTCCTTATATTAATTTAATAACAATACTAGCTTTATAATAATAATAATAGGCCAAATAATTTAATACATTAATGGTAAAACGAGCTAATTATCGTATTGATATCGTCAAAGGCATCTGCCATCGCGACATCTCAGGACAATCGTCGATAAACGATACTATCAAGTCTATCGGCACAACCCTATGAGCCGGTTAGGACATACTCTTGAAAATGGTTGATGCGATGGAACAATCCGTGTATGGGAAATATATATCTGGACCCGCTTGTATCTGAAGACATTCCAGCCGAGATCTTTGGGAACAGGTCCCCTGGAAATGATCGCAAAAACTTTCGTAAAGAGAGGAAGCGAGGAAAGAGAGGTGGCGTCCGACTTCGGTTAAAACGACAAAAAATACGCCGTATTCCACTCCCTTCAATAATACTTGCAAATGCTCAGTTGCTCAGAAACAAGATTGATGGAGCTTCAGGCAAATTCGAAACTATCTACAGGAATACAGGAACGCTTGTATTATGGCCTTGAGTGAGACGTGGCTGTCATCTAAAGACACCGAACACGGATTTTCCAATCAGCGGCTTTGGGTCGCCTGTCAGGCTGGATAGAGATGCAGAAGTCACAGGGAAATCTCAGGGGGATGGTGTGTGTATATACATAAACCAGCGGTGGTGTAAGAACATTACCGTTAGGGAAAAGATATGCACTCCTGACATCAAACTGCTTTCCATCTCTGTTCGCCCGTTTCTCTACCAGAATTTCCCCAGATATTTGTGACGGTAATACATATTCACCCCAAAGCAAATACACAATCTGCTATCGATACTATCGTAAAGTGACTCACAGACTTCTCTTTACCCGTGTCTGCTTATGGAGGGATTTTAATAATTGTAAACTGAGTAAAACCCTCAATTTTTATCAATATGTTCAACTAGGAAAAATAAGACTTTGGACAAATGCTATGGTTCAATCAAGAGCCCCTTTTCCACCAAAGCATTTTGAGAGCCGGTTCTGAGCCTAGTGCCTGCGCGCGAACCAGTTCTTTGTGTTTCGACAGCCAAAGAGCCGTTTCTCGGCCAGGAGAACTGGTTCCAAAGCGGCACCAACTCTTTGCTGGACTAGAACCGTTCTTTTACCACGTCATGCTTACGTCGGGGGCTGGGGCGGGACGTCCGCTTCACGTCATGCCTAACAACGCCCTTCAGCTGTTACTTATTCATGATACAGCACAGCCTCTCGTACCTTATTGCTTACATATTTCCTTTTGTGTGGATTCTATTATTTCCAAAAGGTATGTTAAAGTGTATGCAAATAACAAGCCATGGGTCACTAGCTCACTGAAACAAGTGTTAAGGGAAAAACATAGGGCTTTTCATAAGGGAACAAGCATGAAATTAGGAGGGCAACTAAGGAGGTTAGAAAAGAAATAAAGAAGGCTAAATTGCAATACAAAAAATAAGATTGAGGAAAGAATGGGCAGTAACAACTTGAAGGTAGCATTGGATGGTGTGAAAAAGATGATAGGTTTGCAAAAAAAAAACCCCACAAAATAAACCAGTCCAATTGCTATTGTATAAAAATGATAGCGAGTTCTGAAGTGTTTTCTTTTTGCGGTTTGATATCCATGACTTTACAGACAAATCAAAGGACCTTACAGAGGAACGGGCCCAGGTTGAATCCATACCTTTCCCAATTACAAAGGAGGAGGTTAGGTCTGTATTTAAAGGGGTCATGAACTGGCTTTTTAAATGTTTTTGTTTTGTTGTCTGAGGTCAACTTATGATGTTCGCTTGGTTTTTACATTCAAAAACATAAAAATGAATAAGTTATGGGCTATTTTCTTCCCTAGTTTTCAGCCTACTTGAAAAATGCTCGGATTTTATGGGCGTATCGCATTTGAAGACTTAGGAAGTAAACTGCCACTGCTGTGAGTGGATAACAGTTTTGCATATTATAATGAGCTTCAACTCTGTCGTTGGTTTCGGTTGGTGCACGTGGGGAATTGTTTTGAAAACCACTGTTGTAAAATGGCAACCGGAATGATTTGCCAATACATGTTTTACCCAGAGTCCGATCCCGAATCGCGGATACTTGTAGACACATACACATAATTATTAGATATCAAACGATCTGTAACAATGCGATGCTAGCCGAGTAGATTATTATTTCTAAAATAAAAATATTACTCACATAAGAGTGTTGCACCACTCCTGTTGGATCCAATATAGAAGGTAACGTAGACTAATCATGTTCTGTACAACAACGATGTTCCGTACAGATTAACTTTAACCGCCGATCGCTGAATAAATACTTCTAGGTCCTACACAAAATGCATATCTGTGTCGTCTTCATTTCTCCCTCTTACATTATAATGAGTTTAACTCACCCGTAGGTGCACGCGTGGGGAAACGTCCAATGTTGTCAAATGGCAACCGGCATTCGCCCATACATGTCAACCCAGAGTAGGGATGGAACTCAAGAAACGTTCCACTTCTAGAATCGGTTCTAAATTTTACCATCCATTCGATATTGTATGCTCCTGCTCTGACTCAACCAGTGTGTAGGCTACAGACAGTGAACTCACAACTGTCCCTTTTGTCCTTTATCAAGCACCAATAGCATGGCGTCCAAAGCGATTTTTTTGTACCACCAAAGCCTTATTTGATCGGTGAGTAAAATTGTCTCTTTCTGTAGTTATAAACCGCTGCGCTTGTGACAGGCGCGTGTTAAACTTACTGAACGAGCAGGCAGAGAGAGAGAGCCCCAGTCGTGCGCGTGCGCACCTTCTCTCTGGCTTCACTGCTCAAAACTAAACGCTGTCTTCCTCGCTCTCTATCCCTCTCACATATTAATCAAAATAATCAACACAATGGTAAGGTCGGAGATCTAAAGTTTCATGTGGAGTATTCGGAGATTGTTTTTTTTTCCTGAATTACCACTGGGTGTGAATTGTGCTAAAATAGCCTATACGTTGCCTGATCTTCTCTGAAAAGCGTTCCGAACATTCAGCTGACATAAACCACACTTCAAATAAACGGAAAAAAACTATCCAAAGATGAAATGTTTTCTGTAATGGCACATCTTGTGGGATGTCCCAACCGCCGGGATTATCACACAACGCGCACGCGTCCGATGATGACGCATTCAATTCGCGAACTAATGACTCATTTGAACCGATTCGTTTTAATGAATGGTTAAAACAACTGAACTTATCTTCCAACACTGAACTCATGGGACGTTTAATCGGTGTATAACTAATCGTAACACTTTTCAATAAGGTTTCATTTATTATATAAATTATATCATAAGGTACAGTTTGCTGAGTCAAGTGTAAGGTTTAAAACAAAGGTTACACTTTATTTCGATAGTCACTTTAGACATTCTACTAATTACAAGTAACTTTTCAACTTTATGTCAACTAACTCTCATTAGAGCATTAGTATATTATAGTAGACTGTTAGGTTAGGGTTTGGTGTTAGGCTTTAGGTTAGGAGAATAAGTTTACTTGTAGTTGCTAAGTTACTTACAGTCAGTTGAATGTCTGTTGGGGGACCAACATAATAAAGTGTTAGCAGATATTAAGCTGACAGTCTACTAATACTCTAATGACAGTTAGTTGACATGTAGTTGAAAAGTTATAGTTAGTAGAATGTCTAAATCACGTGGTCCTCCGTTGTGCAACAAGAGGTGAGACCAATCCGGCTTTATATTCTGTATATTCTGAATTTTTCCAACGGACCGAATAGCTTTTCTCACGTCTTTCTCCGCTGCCATTACTGAACTACTTGAACTGACACGCTACCTCGTTCTCAGCCACTCCCTCTATTCGCTGATTGGTCCTACCATTTCACAAGATGTTAACAACACTGGTCCAGAAACACTTCCTGTTTCAGTTTGTAACTGTTTTCTTTATTTCACATGTAAAGAAAACATCTTAAAGATGTTTGTTTAACTTTTTGATTCAGTTTTAATTGTTCTGTTGGTTGTATTTTATCCCAGCTTTTTTGTAGTGTTAAAAAACTGAAACAGGAAGTGCTTCTGGACCAGTGTTGTTTACATCTTGTGAATTGGTCTATACAGCAGTCCCAGATGTAGTACTGAAGGAAAATGAAATTGAGCGGAAGTGCGTAGGAGGGTGCAGCCAGGCTACTGTATGGAAGTAAAATAATGTCAAATGTTTTTGAAACAAAAAGCATGTTGAATAGCACCAATTGAAAAAAAAATGCATTGCGTTAACCATGCTTGCATTTTAATCCATTGTATTTTTAAGGCTTGCATTTTTATGGGCTGAAATTCAACATGGTTGAATATTTAAGCTGTGAATATTTCATTTAAAAACATTTCAAACACATTTTCATGATTAAAAATTCAATAATCCATATTCACCTTTCATATTTCACTTCCAAAATTTTCAAACTGTTTAAAAATACTACCTATAATATTCAACAGGCAATTTTCGGGTCCATTTTATTTCGCCTTGAAAATTCGCTTCCACAAATTCAGTGGTTCTAATTCGACAGTAAATTCAACAGTGACGTCCAGGAACTGCAGGAAAAGCAATAGATTACCGAGCATACTCTCCATCTGCTGTTAGTCGGCTTTACCAGCAGAGGGTGCAAGCACGTGATGAAACAAAACAACAGGAGAGGCCTTCACAATAGCCTCTATGCACAAACCCTGATGACGTGTGTCCGAAAGAATCTCAGTCGGCGTCTTACTTCCGGAAGCGCGTTCTGCAGGCCAAGTGTATAGCGGCAAAACTTGAATAAAATCCATTTCTCAGAAACGGAGGCAACGATTTTAAGAAACGCTGATTCGCTAGTCGAATTTCGTACGATATAAGAGAATACTAACCCTCAAAGTTGTTGATGTAGCTCGAAATATATAATTTAAATAACTTCTCTTTTTTACTCTTGTGCGACAGCTAACTGCCTCACAGTGTTGTTAACATCATTCACGTTAACCGCAGGACGTTTTTATAAACAGCAAGTGTAATTTGATACTATCTACACCTAACGCAAAACCGGCTTCTGACCATAGACTGACGCAGCACCGGAAGTAACTGGGCGTGCTGAGACAAACTCGGACGCGATCGTGCATAGAGGCTATACTGCTGAAATGGACAGAGCGATGATTACGAGTTATAATTTATATGTGTGTGGAAAAGGTTGATTAAGACACAAAACACACGAGCGTTTACTTGAGTGTCTAATAAGTAGAGGTGGGCATAGATTAATTTTTTTAATCTAGATTAATCTAGATTAATTTTGAAATTAATCTAGATTAATCTAGATTAAAATGGCTCATTTGAAATCTACCAAAGGCGTTCTTATGTGTGCTATACCCAAATAAATAACCTCACAGCAGGTAGTTTGTAATTAGGCCTAAATATGTTTTATACAATATTTAACACTGGAATGTTCATATTATTATAAATAATGAGAGTAATCATAATAATTGTATTCTATTGTTAACCCTGAGTTTTATAGAAATATATAAAACTGTCAGAAATATATAAGCCATTTTTATATTTTATGTCTTAAGCCTTGTATGTTTTAAATACGTTTTATTAATAAAGGCATAAAACCAGTTTATTTATAGTGCACTGACAATAGTTTCATATAATTAGTTCATTAATTAAACTAATAAAAAGACAAAAAGAGTTTGAGATATGTTTGGTAATTTTACCTGAATTAATTTAAAGTTAATTTGCTATATTTCAGATCAATATATTTGTTTTCCTTCATTTTAATTAACCCTAACTGTATTCTCATCAGAATTATCAATAATTCCGTATAAAATAATACTACAAACACTTGAAAATAAACAGATTAGTGCTCTGTTTTGAGGACAAGAAATTAAAACCAATGTAACTCTGTAACGGCCACTTAGTGTTCAGTAGTGTTTATGACATGTTGATATGCCTTTAAGATGACTTCTTCTATGGCGTTCGTTATTGTATGCGTCATGTTGTTATGTGACGCGCACGCTCAGTGAGAGTGAGAATGCTCGCGCAAAGAGGAAGATGACGATCTATCGCGCGCTGTTTTATAATGCGTTTACTTCCACTTTGATTTGTAGCGTTTTACAGAGTGTTTTCTTCAACCTGTTAATAACCGCTCTTTCGACATGTATGTATGTGCTTAACTGAAAGAAAGCAACTATAAAAGGACTCGTGGAACTACCAGTTCGTTTGCACTGTCTTTCCTATTCTTCATCTGGGCAGACGTTACAACACACGGACTGTTTCAAACAGGGGTTGGATACATATGTTTTGCTCTTAAAACTGTTTTAATGCACGTATAGGCCTACACAAATATAAGTAAACACTCTGCAGACTGAACGTTGTCCTGTATGAACAAAATGACGGATGTTTTTATGTCTCCACTGTTCGATCGCGCCCTTGTCTCTGCGCACCTAACCCCCCCTCCACCCCCAAATAAAAAACTCTCCGGTTCTACGTGATTCACGTAAATGACCCAATTGACCAAGAAAACGGCGATTTTCGCCGAAAGCGACAAGTTTGCAGGTATGCTCTTATTGCTGTCTTTGCTGATTTTTAAATTAGCCGATGATCAAAATGCAGCTCATAGAACTGTTGTTTTCGGTGACGTGCACTTCATTAAATCCGCATATAGCGTGGGGGAATTGAAGATCGGATTTATATCCGTTTTGCAAAAACACATGTACTATGTGACCAGGTGTAATGGAATCGTTTTGATAAATCAGATAGCTATCCTGTCTGAGAAAACGCATGAACTGGCCAGGTGTAAACAGCCCCCTAGACGTGGCGCGGCGCTGCACTTCTCGTTCGATGTGCGACCCCGTTTTACGGAATTTGTATTTCCCTCATATTAAATATAGTAAAAATAGCACACGCACACTCAAAAAACTGTGCAACATCAATTTAATCTGCAAGCTTTCAGTCTTGCGACCTTCTTCTGCCTGAAGAAGGTGGCAAGCCGAAACTCCAGGTAAATTGAATGTTGCACAGTTTTTTGAGTGTGCGTGTGTTATTTACTATTTTAGACGATCATTTCATGCAGCAGCACCTCTGTATAAGACTTTTTTGCGGATGGGCGGTGGTTCTTCTCAATTCTTGAACCTCATATTAAATATAAAATGCATAGACTGATATTTTCTTAATGTCTGGATAAACAGACATTTCAATATATTGGTTTTAAATGGCCCTTACAGTGCAATTCGACTACATCTTGCGCTAAAATATCAAAGTGAAAGTCATCATAGCTTGCGTGGTATAGTGAGCTCCTAACTCAACTGTGAGAATAGATTAACGGCGATATTTTTTTTATTGACACGACAAGAGTCTCACGTTCAACGCAGCACGTTAACGCCGATAACGGCCCACCCCTACTCAATAAGACATATTTTTACCCCCGTGTAAAGTAAGTTGATTTGTCCACAGCAAAACTAAATTCTCTGGCCGTTGACATTGATAGTAAAACAACTGTAATACACTGAGACAGAGTGAGTTGTTTGTTTTAGTCACTATGATGGAATACTAAATTGATGGCTGGGTTTTACATGATGGCAAAGGCAATTTTGTTTAACCCCCTCAGACCTGAATTATGTTTCAAGTTTCTGAAAATATAAAAGTACATTTTCCCAGCTCATGAGGTTTCTATAAATGAAAAAAAAAAAATGTATATAATTGCTTTCATTGTGATTTTTTTTGTCCATTCCAATGGACATCAGGTCAAAACAGGTGTACTTCCCAAAAATGTACCAACATGAAATAAATTAATAAACATAAAATTTGTTGTTCTATACTTTAAGCTTTTTCTCAAGGTCAAAAAAATTCCAACAGTATACCATTTCAACTATAATTTTGAGGTTTTTGTTTTACAGATTGCACATTGTTTGTAACAAACTAAATATATTCAAATCAATCAATCTGGTCATATTAGAGTCATTTTCTGTGTGCATCTTTCAAAAACTGCACACAAAAACAAAAACTTGAACATTATAACATTACAACTTTAATCATAAGGTTTTTCCTTTATATTGCACATTTGTTTATTCATAACAAAATAAACCTAGGAATCAATCAATGCATTCATGTTAGAGTCATTTCCTGTGTGCATCCTGTGTTTTCTTGTATTTTTACAGTACTGGCAGGACGGTTGCCAGCAAGTCACTGTATTTCGATTTCCAGTTACTCTAGCTAGTCCTAGGCCGGAAAAAAGGTCCATTCCGTGCCTTGGGCCGTAGGCAAACGGACGTGGGTTGACGGACGAGCACGCCGCCCCCGAAATTTTGGGGGACCAGCCGACGGCACCCTGGGCCTCGCCGAAAGGGGCGAGGCGGGCGGGTCAGGGCACTCCCCGACCCCCCAGGGGGGCGACGGGAGGAGCCCGAAGTTCAGGCACCCCGAGGCAGTTCCGCAAAGGCCCCCTCGGTGGAGCCACCCTCGAACATCCCACAAACCCACTAATCGTCCGACCGACCACCTCTTCCACAGGGTGTCCGGCGACCGCCCCCCCGCCCACTGACACGCCCCCAGTCCCACGAACCCACTATTTGTCCAATAACCCACTATATTTGCCAAATGTCACGGGACCACCCCCCGCCCACTCCCGGGCCACGCCCCCGTCCCACGAACCCACTATTTGTCCAATAACCCACTATATTTGCCAAATGTCACGGGACCACTGCCCACTCCCGGGCCACGCCCCCGTTCCACGAACCCACTATTTTCCAATAACCCACTATATTTACCAAATGTCCCGGGACCACTCCGGGCCACGCCGTCCCACGAACCCACTATTTGTCCAATAACCCACTATATTTTTTAAAGTCTTTCCGCAGTTCATTCAATATGCTGCAATTGGACAGCTGTCCCACCGGCAATCTATTGAATGGGGATTTGGGTAGTGTTTTTGTTAGACATTTTAATTAAAGTTCCTGTCATGAAAAAAACTATTTTACCGCACTCAGGAGGGGGCTCTATCTAAGTCTCATGGACCTCTATCAGAATCCAGAGTTTCAAGAAGATCAGAGAAACTCAAAATTTTGAACTCCGAAAAAAAACCACAGGGTTACCCCTGTCGTTTTGAGGGCGGAGAGTTAAGTTTCTCCAATCTTCTCAAAACTCATGGATTCTGATGAAGGGCCATGAGACTTAGACCTAAGTGCCAAAATTGAGTCTTGAGACCCTTCCAGAGCTGAGATATTGAGATCTACGTTGCATTTATGCCATTTCAAATATCTCAATATTTTGCTCTGGAAGGGCCTCGAGACTCCATTTTGGCACTCAGGTCTAAGTCTCATGGCCCTCTATCAGAATCCAGAGTTTCAAAAAGATCAGAGAAACTCAATATTTTGACCCCCCCACCCCCAAAAAAACCGACAGTGGTACCCTTTTAGATTTTTTTTTTTAGTGGTAAGAAATTAAGTTTCTTCTAATCTTCTCGAAACTCTGGATTCTGATAGAGGGCCATGAGACTTAGACCTGAGTGCCAAAATTGAGTCTCTAGACCCTTCCAGAGCTGAGATATTGAGATCTACGTAGCATTTATGCCATTACAAATATCTCAATATCTCAGCTCTGGAAGGCCTGGAGACTCCATTTTGGCACTTAGGTCTAAGTCTCATGACCCTCTATCAGAATCCCAGAGTTTCAAGAAGATCAGAGAAACTCAAAATTTTGACCCCCCCCCCCCAAAAAAACGACAGTGGTACCCCTTTTTGATATTTTTTTTCGGGGTGAGAAATTAAGTTTCTCCAATCTTCTCAAAACTCTGGATTCTGATAGAGGCCATGAGACTTAGACCTGAGTGCCAAAATGGAGTCTCTAGGCCCTTCCAGAGCTGAGATATTGAGATCTACGTAGCATTTATGCCATTACAAATATCTCAATATCTCAGCTCTGAAAGGGCCTAGAGACTCCATTTTGGCACTTAGGTCTAAGTCTCATGACCCTCTATCAGAATCCAGAGTTTCAAGAAGATCAGAGAAACTCAAAATTTTGACCCCCCCCCCAAAAAACGACAGTGGTACCCCTTTTGATATTTTTTTGGGGTGAGAAATTAAGTTTCTCCAATCTTCTCAAAACTCTGGATTCTGATAGAGGGCCATGAGACTTAGACCTGAGTGCCAAAATGGAGTCTCTAGACCCTTCCAGAGCTGAGATATTGAGATCTACGTAGCATTTATGCCATTACCAATATCTCAGCTCTGGAAGGGCCTAGAGACTCCATTTTGGCACTCAGGTCTAAGTCTCATGGCCCTCTATCAGAATCAATAGTTTTGAGAAGATTGGAGAAACTTAATTTCTCACACAGAAAAAAAAAACAAAACAAAAGGGGTACCACTGTCGTTTTTTTGTTGTTGTTTTTTTTTTTTTTTGGGGGGGGGGGGGTCGAAATTTTGAGTTTCTCCACGTATTCTATGTGTCCCCGAATCAAACACACCTGATTCAACTCATCGGGTCATTAACCCATGTGATTATGAGCTAATGAGTTGAATCAGGTGTTTTTGATTAGGGAGACAATGAATACGTGCACTGTTGGTGTGCCGCCAGGAACAGGGTTGGGAAACACTGCTCTAGACCCTTCCAGAGCTGAGATATTGAGATCTACGTAGCATTTATGCTATTACAAATATCTCAATATCTCAGCTCTGGAAGGGCCTAGAGACTCTATTTTGGCACTCAGGTCTAAGTCTCATGACCCTCTATCAGAATCCAGAGTTTTAAGAAGATCAGAGAAACTTAAAATTTTCGCCCCTCCAAAAAAAAAAGACAGTGGTACCCCTTCTGTTTTTTTTTCAGGGTGAAAAAATTGAGTTTCTCCTATCTTCTCAAAACTCTGGATTCTGATAGAGGGCCATGAGACTTAGACCTGAGTGCCAAAATTGAGTCTCTGAGACCCTTCCAGAGCTGAGATATTGAGATCTACGTATCATTTAAGCCATTACAAATATCTCAATATCTCAGCTCTGGGAAGGGCCTAGAGACTCCATTTTGGCACTCAGGTCTAAGTCTCATGGCCCTCTATCAGAATCCAGAGTTTTGAGAAGATTGGAGAAATTTAATTTCACACACCGAAAAAAAACAAAAGGGGTACCACTGTCGTTTTTTTTTTTGGGGGGGGGGGGTCGAAATTTTGAGTTTCTCTGATCTTCTTGAAACTCTGGATTCTGATAGAGGGCCATGAGACTTAGACCTGAGTGCCAAAATGGAGTCTCTAGGCCCTTCCAGAGCTGAGATATTGAGATCTACGTAGCATTTATGCCATTAGAAATATCTCAATATCTCAGATCTGGAAGGGTCTAGAGACTCAATTTTGGCACTCAGGTCTAAGTCTCATGACCCTCTATCAGAATCCAGAGTTTGAAAAAGATCAGAGTAACTCAAAATTTTGACCCCCCCCCAAAAAAAAAGAACGACAGTGGTAGCCCTTTTGTTTTGTTTTATCGGGGCTGAGAAATTAAGTTTCTCCAATCTTCTCAAAACTCTGGATTCTGATAGAGGGCCATGAGACTTAGACCTGAGTGCCAAAATGGAGTCTCTAGACCCTTCCAGAGCTGAGATATTGAGATCTACGTATCATTTAAGCCATTACAAATATCTCAATATCTCAGCTCTGGAAGGGCCTAGAGCTCCATTTTGGCACTTAGGTCTAAGTCTCATGACCCTCTATCAGAATCCATAGTTTCAAGAAGATCAGAGAAACTCAAAATTTCGCCCCTCCAAAAAAAACGACAGTGGTACCCCTTTTGTTTGTTTTTTCGGAGTAGAGAATTAAGTTTCTCCAATTTTCTCAAACCTTTGGATTCTGATAGAGGGCCATGAGACTTAGACCTGAGTGCCAAAATTGAGTCTTTAGACCCTTCCAGAGCTGAGATATTGAGATCTACATTGCATTTATGCCATTACAAATATCTCAATATCTCAGCTCTGGAAGGGCCTAGAGACTCCATTTTGGCACTTAGGTCTAAGTCTCATGGCCCTCTATCAGAATCCAGAGTTTCAAAAAGATCAGAGAAACTCAATATTTTGACCCCCACTCACCCCCCAAAAAAACGACAGTGGTACCCCTTTTGATTTTTTTTCAGGGTGAAAAAATTGAGTTTCTCCTATCTTCTCAAAACTCTGGATTCTGATAGAGGGCCATGAGACTTAGACCTGAGTGCCAAAATTGAGTCTCTGAGACCCTTCCAGAGCTGAGATATTGAGATCTACGTAGCATTTATGCCATTACAAATATCTCAATATCTCAGCTCTGGAAGGGCCTAGAGACTCCATTTTGGCACTTAGAGTCTAAGTCTCATGGCCCTCTATCAGAATCCAGAGTTTCAAGAAGATCAGAGAAACTCAACATTTCGACCCCCCAAAAAAAACGACAGTGGTACCTATGGGATCAAAAATCCCAGGCAGAATGTATTGCGGCCACTGATCAAAAAATAATAAGCGTGATTCAAAAATGTAAAAACACATGTAATAATATATTGCACAAACTGCAAAAAATAATACAAAAATATCAGAAAAGCAAGAACGTGGTCAAGGATCAAAATATAATAAGCATGAATCAAAAAATAACAAGCATGAATAAAAACTTTAAACACATAAAAAAATATTTTGCACAAAACTTAAATTTATGTTCATGTTTTTCGCTCTTCTTTCCGTGTTCTGCGCTTGTTCTTCCAAATGTTGCAGTTCGAGTTTCATGTAAATTAGGGCTGGCTTAAGCGTCACCATTGGTCCATAGTTCTAGATTGACAGCTCCTCCTCTAGCCAATCAATCGAAGAGGAGAGTTGACGTCACTTCAATGCGACTCACGCTACTGATTCTCTCCATGGATTCACTCATAAAGGGGAAGGACGTAAAGTTATCTGAACTCTGGACACATACAAATAATTAAATTCCTCTTGTTTGAGATAGCCTAGGCTACATGAGAATTTTATGTGCACACTGGTAATTGGTGTTAAACAATATTACTTGGCTCATAACGTTAATATGTTAAGGCAGCTCTAAGTGAAACATCCTGCATTTTTGAAACATTGTACATTTCTTTGCAAAAATTAAGTTTAAAACGGCCATTGTAACCGTAGGACTTTAATCTGTCAACGCTACACGCAGCCTACCTTTATATATACTGTATACCTTTATAACTATATTTTATATACTACATTTTATTTAGTTACATTACAGACAAGGAGCAAAAAGTAGGCTACAAGGCAAATACAAGGCATTTGTGTACATCTCATAGTATGTAAAACAAAGAACATCATCAACAACAACTAACATTTAAAATGAACATGTAGCCTTTGTAATAATAATAATAATAATGCACAGCCATAATCTGGCGATCGTTACATAGGCTATGCCACCCTCAAAAGCTATCATATAGATAGCCTGGTAAATTAATTCTAAGACTAAGTTAGATACCATTTGACAAAATATTAATGAAATGATAGTAGGCTACAGAGAAGATTACAGAAACCTGGTGGATTTGATAAGCAGTGATTTATTACTTATTGTGTTTATTTACATAGCTACATATTTGCATATTACTTTAGGATTAATGTTTTATATATAACTTACATTTTTAATACAACATGAAAATTATTCTGGAGTGCGGCTGTCCAGCAGAGTTTAACGTCAGAGTATTAATAATCCTAAAGATGATTAGCTGCTTCTGGTGTGTTTGATTAGGGTTGGAGGAGCTAAACCCTGCACACAGGACCGACATTGCCCGATCATGTTATACCGGTAAATTAAATATGAAAGTAAAACGGCCTGTAGGTGGTTACAAGTTGTTGTCTTTATGAATGAGTCATTAATTCAAACTTCTCGTTCAAATCGGGAATTCTTTGATGAAACTGTTGTGTGGCTCAGAAGAAGATCGAAGCTCCAGAAGTAAGGCCAGCAATTATGATGGATCACCGGACAGGTACAACTTTGACAGTTCGTCGTCGTTAGGATGACTATAATAACGTGTCACCAGGTAGACGTATATGTAGCAGTAACAGGTCGAGTTGCAGGCACACATAGTTTAATGGTGTCCTGCCACGGAAAGACTTTTGCCTGCTGTCTGCTGAACTGTTGGTTATCTTCAACTGTACCTCTACAAGTGAACATCAGTAGCGTCATGAGTCGCATTGGAGTGACGTCCACTCCCCCTCTTCGATTTGATTGGCTAGAGGAGGAGCTGTCAATCTAGAACTATGGACCAATGGTGACGCTTAAGCCAGCCCTAATTTACATGAAACTCGAACTGCAACATTTGGAAGAACAAGCGCAGAACACGGAAAGAAGCACGAAAAACATGAACACAAATTTAAGTTTTGAGCAAAATATATTTTTTTATATGTTTAGTTTTTAATCATGCTTGTTATTTTTTGGTTCACGCTTATTATATTTTGATCCGTGACCACGTTCTTTGCTCTTCTGATAATTTTGCATGATATTTTTCAGTTTGTGCAATATATTTTTACATGTGTTTTTACATTTTTAAATCACGCTTATTATTTTTTGATCCGTGGCCGCAATACATTTGGCGGGATTTTGATCCCATAGTACCCCTTTTGATATTTTTTTCGGTGAGAAATTAAGTTTCTCCAATCTTCTCGAAACTCTGGATTCTGATAGAGGGCCATGAGACTTAGACCTGAGTGCCAAAATGGAGTCTCTAGGCCCTTCCAGAGCTGAGATATTGAGATCTACGTAGCATTTATGCCATTACAAATATCTCAATATCTCAGCTCTGGAAGGGCATAGAGACTCCATTTTGGCACTTAGGTCTAAGTCTCATGACCCTCTATCAGAATCCAGAGTTTCAAGAAGTTCAGAGAAACTCAAAATTTTGACCCCCCAAAAAAACCGACAGTGGTACCCCTTTTGATATTTTTTTTCGGGGTGAGAAATTAAGTTTCTCCAATCTTCTCAAAACTCTGGATTCTGATAGAGGGCCATGAGACTTAGACCTGAGTGCCAAAATGGAGTCTCTAGACCCTTCCAGAGCTGAGATATTGAGATCTACGTAGCATTTATGCCATTACCAATATCTCAGCTCTGGAAGGGCCTAGAGACTCCATTTTGGCACTCAGGTCTAAGTCTCATGGCCCTCTATCAGAATCAATAGTTTTGAGAAGATTGGAGAAACTTAATTTCTCACACCGAAAAAAAATATCAAAAGGGGTACCACTGTCGGTTTTTTTGTTGTTGTTTTTTTTTTTTGGGGGGGGGGGGGGTCGAAATTTTGAGTTTCTCCAGTTTTCTCAAAACTCTGGATTCTGATAGAGGGCCATGAGACTTAGACCTGAGTGCCAAAATAGAGTCTCTAGACCAGTGTTTCCCAACCCTGTTCCTGGCGGCACCCAACAGTGCACGCAGTTCTATGTGTCCCCGAATCAAACACACCTGATTCAACTCATCGGGTCATTAACCCATGTGATTATGAGCTAATGAGTTGAATCAGGTGTTTTTGATTAGGGAGACAATGAATACGTGCACTGTTGGTGTGCCGCCAGGAACAGGGTTGGGAAACACTGCTCTAGACCCTTCAAGAGCTGAGATATTGAGATCTACGTAGCATTTAAGCCATTACAAATATCTCAATATCTCAGCTCTGGAAGGGCCTAGAGACTCCATTTTGGCACTTAGGTCTAAGTCTCATGACCCTCTATCAGAATCCATAGTTTCAAGAAGATCAGAGAAACTCAAAATTTCGCCCCTCCAAAAAAACGACAGTGGTACCCCTTTTGTTTGTTTTTTCGGGGTGAGAAATTAAGTTTCTCCAATTTTCTCAAACCTTTGGATTCTGATAGAGGGCCATGAGACTTAGACCTGAGTGCCAAAATTGAGTCTTTAGACCCTTCCAGAGCTGAGATATTGAGATCTACGTTGCATTTATGCCATTTCAAATATCTCAATATTTTTGCTCTGGAAAGGCATAGAGACTCCATTTTGGCACTCAGGTCTAAATCTCATGGCCCTCTATCAGAATCCAGAGTTTCAAAAAGATCAGAGAAACTCAATATTTTGACCCCCACCACCCCCAAAAAAACGACAGTGGTACCCCTTTTGATTTTTTTTTTCGGGGTGAGAAAATAAGTTTCTCCAATCTTCTCAAAACTCTGGATTCTGATAGAGGGCCATGAGACTTAGACCTGAGTGCCAAAATTGAGTCTCTAGACCCTTCCAGAGCTGAGATATTGAGATCTACATAGCATTTATGCAATTACAAATATCTCAATATCTCAGCTCTGGAAGGGCCTAGAGACTCCATTTTGGCACTTAGGTCTAAGTCTCATGACCCTCTATCAGAATCCAGAGTTTCAAGAAGATCAGAGAAACTCAAAATTTTGCACCCCTCCCAAAAAACGACAGTGGTACCCCTTTTGATATTTTTTTCGGGGTGAGAAATTAAGTTTCTCCAATTTTCTCAAAACTCTGGATTCTGATAGAGGCCATGAGACTTAGACCTGAGTGCCAAAATTGAGTCTCTAGACCCTTCCAGAGCTGAGATATTGAGATCTACGTAGCATTTATGCCATTACAAATATCTCAATATCTCAGCTCTGGAAGGGCCTAGAGACTCCATTTTGGCACTTAGGTCTAAGTCTCATGACCCTCTATCAGAATCCAGAGTTTCAAGAAGATCAGAGAAACTCAAAATTTTGACCCCCCCAAAAAAACGACAGTGGTACCCCTTTTGATATTTTTTTCGGGTGAGAAATTAAGTTTCTCCAATCTTCTCGAAACTCTGGATTCTGATAGAGGGCCATGAGACTTAGACCTGAGTGCCAAAATGGAGTCTCTAGGCCCTTCCAGAGCTGAGATATTGCAGATCTACGTAGCATTTATGCCATTACAAATATCTCAATATCTCAGCTCTGGAAGGGCATAGAGACTCCATTTTGGCACTTAGGTCTAAGTCTCATGACCCTCTATCAGAATCCAGAGTTTCAAGAAGTTCAGAGAAACTCAAAATTTTGACCCCCCCAAAAAAAGTCGACAGTGGTACCCCTTTTGATATTTTTTTTGGGGTGAGAAATTAAGTTTCTCCAATCTTCTCAAAACTCTGGATTCTGATAGAGGGCCATGAGACTTAGACCTGAGTGCCAAAATGGAGTCTCAGACCCTTCCAGAGCTGAGATATTGAGATCTACGTAGCATTTATGCCATTACCAATATCTCAGCTCTGGAAGGGCCTAGAGACTCCATTTTGGCACTCAGGTCTAAGTCTCATGGCCCTCTATCAGAATCAGTAGTTTTGAGAAGATTGGAGAAACTTAATTTCTCACACCGAAAAAAAATATCAAAAGGGGTACCACTGTCGGTTTTTTTGTTGTTGTTTTTTTTTTTGGGGGGGGGGGGGGGGTCGAAATTTTGAGTTTCTCCAATTTTCTCAAAACTCTGGATTCTGATAGAGGGCCATGAGACTTAGACCTGAGTGCCAAAATAGAGTCTCTAGACCAGTGTTTCCCAACCCTGTTCCTGGGCGGCACCCAACAGTGCACGTATTCTATGTGTCCCCGAATCAAACACACCTGATTCAACTCATCGGGTCATTAACCCATGTGATTATGAGCTAATGAGTTGAATCAGGTGTTTTTGATTAGGGAGACAATGAATACGTGCACTGTTGGTGTGCCGCCAGGAACAGGGTTGAGACACTGCTCTAGACCCTTCCAGAGCTGAGATATTGAGATCTACGTAGCATTTATGCTATTACAAATATCTCAATATCTCAGCTCTGGAAGGGCCTAGAGACTCTATTTTGGCACTCAGGTCTAAGTCTCATGACCCTCTATCAGAATCCAGAGTTTTAAGAAGATCAGAGAAACTTAAAATTTCGCCCCTCCAAAAAAAAAAGACAGTGGTACCCCTTCTGTTTTTTTTTCAGGGTGAAAAAATTGAGTTTCTCCTATCTTCTCAAAACTCTGGATTCTGATAGAGGGCCATGAGACTTAGACCTGAGTGCCAAAATGGAGTCTCTAGGCCCTTCCAGAGCTGAGATATTGAGATCTACGTAGCATTTATGCCATTACAAATATCTCAATATCTCAGATCTGGAAGGGTCTAGAGACTCAATTTGGCACTCAGGTCTAAGTCTCATGGCCCTCTATCAGAATCCAGAGTTTTGAAAAGATCAGAGAAACTCAAAATTTCGACACCCCCCCCCCCAAAAAAAAAAAGAACGACAGTGGTAGCCCTTTTGTTTTGTTTTTGGGGTGAGAAATTAAGTTTCTCCAATCTTCTCAAAACTCTGGATTCTGATAGAGGGCCATGAGACTTAGACCTGAGTGCCAAAATGGAGTCTCTAGACCCTTCCAGAGCTGAGATATTGAGATCTACGTATCATTTAAGCCATTACAAATATCTCAATATCTCAGCTCTGGAAGGGCCTGAGAGACTCCATTTTGGCACTCAGGTCTAAGTCTCATGACCCTCTATCAGAATCCAGAGTTTCAGAGAAGATCAGAGAAACTCAAAATTTTGACCCCCCCCCCAAAAAAAACGACAGTGGTACCCCTTTTGTTTTTTTTTAGGGGTGAGAAATTAAGTTTCTCCAATCTTCTCAAAACTCTGGATTCTGATAGAGGGCCATGAGACTTAGACCTGAGTGCCAAAATGGAGTCTCTAGACCCTTCCAGAGCTGAGATATTGAGATCTACGTAGCATTTATGCCATTACAAATATCTCAGATATTTCAGCTCTGGAAAGGCCTAGAGACTCCATTTTGGCACTCAGGTCTAAGTCTCATGGCCCTCTATCAGAATCCAGAGTTTCAAGAAGATCAGAGAAACTCAAAATTTTGACCCCCACCACCCAAAAAAACGACAGTGGTACCCCTTTTGATTTTTTTTCGGGGTGAGAAATTAAGTTTCTCCAATCTTCTCAAAACTCTGGATTCTGATAGAGGGCCATGAGACTTAGACCTGAGTGCCAAAATGGAGTCTCTAGACCCTTCCAGAGCTGAGATATTGAGATCTACGTAGCATTTATGCCATTACAAATATCTCAATATCTCAGCTCTGGAAGGGCCTAGAGACTCCATTTTGGCACTCAGGTCTAAGTCTCATGGCCCTCTATCAGAATCCAGAGTTTCAAGAAGATCAGAGAAACTCAAAATTTCGCCCCTCCAAAAAAAACGACAGTGGTACCCCTTTTGATTTTTTTTGGGGGGTGAGAAATTAAGTTTCTCCAATTTTCTCAAAACTCTGGATTCTGATAGAGGGCCATGAGACTTAGACCTGAGTGCCAAAATGGAGTCTCTAGACCCTTCCAGAGCTGAGATATTGAGATCTACGTAGCATTTATGCCATTACAAATATCTCAATATCTCAGCTCTGGAAGGGCCTAGAGACTCCATTTTGGCACTCAGGTCTAAGTCTCATGGCCCTCTATCAGAATCCAGAGTTTCAAGAAGATCAGAGAAACTCAAAATTTTGACCCCCCCAAAAAAACGACAGTGGTACCCCTTTTGATTTTTTTTAGGGGTGAGAAATTAAGTTTCTCCAATCTTCTCAAAACTCTGGATTCTGATAGAGGGCCATGAGACTTAGACCTGAATGCCAAAAATGAGTCTCTAGACCCTTCCAGAGCTGAGATATTGAGATCTACGTAGCATTTATGCCATTACAAATATCTCAATATCTCAGCTCTGGAAGGGCCTAGAGACTCCATTTTGGCACTCAGGTCTAAGTCTCATGGCCCTCTATCAGAATCCAGAGTTTCAAGAAGATCAGAGAAACTCAAAATTTCGCCCCTCCAAAAAAAACGACAGTGGTACCCCTTTTGATTTTTTTGGGGGGTGAGAAATTAAGTTTCTCCAATTTTCTCAAAACTCTGGATTCTGATAGAGGGCCATGAGACTTAGACCTGAGTGCCAAAATGGAGTCTCTAGACCCTTCCATAGCTGAGATATTGAGATCTACGTAGCATTTATGCCATTACAAATATCTCAATATCTCAGCTCTGGAAGGGTCTAGAGACTCCATTTTGGCACTCAGGTCTAAGTCTCATGGCCCTCTATCAGAATCCAGAGTTTCAGAGAAGATTCAGAGAAACTCAAAATTTTGACCCCCCCCCAAAAAAAACGACAGTGGTACCCCTTTTGATTTTTTTTTAGGGGTGAGAAATTAAGTTTCTCCAATCTTCTCAAAACTCTGGATTCTGATAGAGGGCCATGAGACTTAGACCTGAATGCCAAAAATGGAGTCTCTAGACCCTTCCAGAGCTGAGATATTGAGATCTACGTAGCATTTATGCCATTACAAATATCTCAATATCTTAGCTCTGGAAGGGTCTAGAGACTCCATTTTGGCACTCAGGTCTAAGTCTCATGGCCCTCTATCAGAATCCAGAGTTTTGAGAAGATTGGAGAAACTCAAAATTTCGCCCCTCCAAAAAAAATGACAGTGGTACCCCTTTTGATTTTTTTTGGGGGGTGAGAAATTAAGTTTCTCCAATTTTCTCAAAACTCTGGATTCTGATAGAGGGCCATGAGACTTAGACCTGAGTGCCAAAATGGAGTCTCTAGACCCTTCCATAGCTGAGATATTGAGATCTACGTAGGATTTATGCCATTACAAATATCTCAATATCTCAGCTCTGGAAGGGCCTAGAGACTCCATTTTGGCACTCAGGTCTAAGTCTCATGGCCCTCTATCAGAATCCAGAGTTTCAAGAAGATCAGAGAAAACTCAAAATTTCGCCCCTCCAAAAAAAACGACAGTGGTACCCCTTTTGATTTTTTTGGGGTGAGAAATTA
>JAQIUQ010007137.1:225000-260567 GCA_030378365.1 Hybognathus amarus | reverse complement strand
AACCCAATTGCAGACAGTGTGCAAACACTGCGTTTACACTTG
This sequence comes from Hybognathus amarus, assembly GCA_030378365.1. Classification (NCBI taxonomy): domain Eukaryota; kingdom Metazoa; phylum Chordata; class Actinopteri; order Cypriniformes; family Leuciscidae; genus Hybognathus; species Hybognathus amarus. The sequence continues at coordinate 260,525 of JAQIUQ010007137.1, read as the reverse complement.
GCATTAATATGCGACCTGTATCCGGATGTTGTCCACATACACATTGAAAAGACAAGTGTAAACGCGCTTCTGATTGGAATGTTATCCGATCGGCGTGTCCAGGTTCGGAGGTAGTCGAGGACGCTTTGTGATCGATCAGTGTATGTAAACGCAATCCAGCCATCGTGTCTGCATTCACAGGTGGACGAAATTTAAATCCCACCCAGTCTCCCCGCGTGGCTGTGAGAAAATAATGGCCAGACGCAGTTTAGACAAGAAATAAAAACTTATTTGAATCTTACAATAAACGTTTATCTTTAAAACAGTTAATTTAGGCTTACATGATAGCCTACTATGTGTGTCATTTTTCATTCTAATTGTGCAACATTATCTGAACGAGGCGATCGCCTGTACATTCACAGTCAGTCATGAGATCTTAAATAAGAGCTGCATGCTGCTTTGCCAGAGGAATAATCGCAATCTGATTTTTTAAATGTTGAATGTTTTTATTGAATGTCTTTGCATGTTAACCAATCTCCCATTTCTGTCAATATAGTCATTGCACGCTATAACCTTAAAACCAGATGATCGATGATATGACTTGTTTTATGATCAACCCAGTTATTTTTGTATGATCAACTCTGGAAGTATAACTTCGTTAACATTTTTTTTATCTAACTACTGGAGATTGCAAAGCGAATGAGTGAAAGCAATTGGGACATTGTTTTATTTGCATCATTTTTACTCTTAATCTGGTGTCGTGCAACATATCTAATTTAAATATTATGCAGGAAACAGAAATCCGATCTGTTATCCAGATACAGATGCTACTTTTAGGCCTAGATCCACACGAAAGCCAGAGCTTCCCCTATCCGATATTTTTTTCCTCGTTCTAAAAAAAAGTCTGTAAACACGGCGGCGTCTCGAAAAATATCTGCGTCCACACGAAACCACTGAAACCGACTGAAAACGATGTAGTATACATCCCAGACCAGTATGTGGTGCTGTAATTCTGCCATAGAGATACACTAAAAATGTGAGAAGAAGACTTGGAGCATGCGCATAAAACCTTGCACGCTGTAGGCAGTAAAATAAAAGGCTATGAAATAATATTACGCACAGTTGCTTATTTTCTTTTTTACCAAGAGCTTTATTGAACAATCATAAATTGCCTGGTACAAAATAGGGAGTCACGATATTCGATAAGTTAGCGGAATCAGAAAGCTTGCCACAAAGAACGAATGGCAAAAGTAACGAATGTGTCAAATATAATAGACATTTTAATTGTTTATTAATAAACTAATGTTTTCTGTGTCATTCTTGACTGAAAAGAGGAAGTTGATGATGCTGCTTAGGCTACTCGCCAATTCGCAGTATTGTGAACGCGCCTATGGAGTAACGTAGGCTAATGCACTTCATACGGATTAGGAGAGAGTAGCCTATCTGTTTCTGTTCGTTTTTAATTGTTGTTTGTCGATGTTGTTTAAACGTAGCCATTTCAAGATATCTATATATTTCTGAGTTTTCGGTTCATTTATGAGACGAGCTCCAGTTCACGAGCAATGCAAGGTATTTCGCGTCGGGGCGTCCACGTCCTGATTATGGCTATGCTATATATTTGCTTCTTATTTATTAAATCCAGGTAAGTGATTGATGAAACATTTATTAAAATAAAGATACAATTTATTAAAAAATGAAATTCACTTCAAAGAAGGGCTTTATACAAATCAAAACTTAATGTGGTCAAAATTAGGTATCCCGATATAGCCTAGCCTATTGCGCATATGCACGCGGTTCACTTTTCCTAATTAACATAGATTCAATAAAAGAATAAAATATTTAAACATAAATATTAAACTGAATACATTTCTTTGATGGATATAACACGTACGCCTAACCTACAGAGAAATATAATGTCGGAGTGGAACATTAGGGGTGCATTTTTTGAATAGCCAAAATAATCAAATAATTCCCATCGATCGTCGAATATTATTTTTGCTTTAAATTCCTATAATACGAAATGTCTTTATCAGACAACAGACAAGCAGCATACGAAAATAGCCTAGCCTATAGGCCTAAAAAACACATTCAAGTAAATAATAAATAAAGGAATACAAGAGGCTCAGAAGGTTCTGCCGCATTATATTAGGCTATATTATATTAACTATTATGCATGCAGTTCGGCAGTTGTTGTTGTCTGACAAGTCGACACGTAGGGTGATGACATCATCGTTTCACAAAATATACGGATTGGCCGTACACACGAAAACGCAAGGGTGTCGTTTTCAGATTTATCCACCTTGGGACCCGGTTTCAAAAAATAGCGTTTTCACTTTCCCAAAACGCCGGATCCGTGTGGAACGAAACGCCAATCCAGATAACAAATTTATACGGATCCAGCAAAACGCGTCTTCGTGTGGACGGGGCCTTAATGTGACCAAATGTAAACTCACCATGCCCTGATTGGCTAATCATCCGATCTGCTTGATCAGATCACAGTGATCGCATGTTAATGCCAAGTGTAAACGCAGATAACATAAAACTGGGAAAACAAAACCCACGAGGGGGCAAACAACACTGGTAGGGAAAATAAAGACTAACACTAGACTAAAACTTTGACATTAAACTATACAGGAACAATGTAAATCAGGGTTTTACAAGATCACAACTTCGTTAAGACAAGGTATTGACATATGGCACAGGACAGCAAACACAATGGGATCAAATAGAGAGAAACAGACATTGGCAGCAGGTGACATAGATGAAGCAATGATGACAAAACGAGGGTAACAAGGGGTGGGGCCAGAGAACGAGACACCGCAAACACACACAGCCCAAACACAAGGCCATGTGCCTGCACACAAAACAAGGATCTGTCATGATCCTGCCTCAAGATAGGACAAGAGGGCAGAATCATGACACATACATAAGTTAAATTAATACAGTATGTGCAAATTCACACACCTCAATTGAGAATCGAGTTTAAAACAGTCACTGCCAATGGAACAAATGATCTCTTATAAATATTCCTCTTGGCGAGCGGTATCCGTACACTGTAAAAAATAAAACCGTAAATTTTACGAGTGAAAAACAGCAGCTGTGGTTGCCAGAAATTTACCGTTAAAAATACGGTCAGGAACATTACAGATTTAACTTAAAATTTACAGTAATAAACCGTATTTTATTTTCTAATAAAATGTGGATTTACCAACTTATTGAGGTATTGATATCTGTTTTTAAACCATTGTAATTCACTGACAACCAACACTCATCACGACAGTAATGAGAGTTAAACGAGCAATCACAGCTCATTACAAGTGAATACTTGTATAAAGAAATACTTATGTAAAGAAGCTGCACAATGTCATTCACATAAATATTAAGCACCATCATGGTAACACACATAAAATAAAAAAAATGCAATAAACATTAATTTAACAACATTAAATGTAACATAAAACCCTGATGTACATAACTGATTAAAAAAACAATAAAACTATGAGGAACCAAGTTATTTCAACAAAAATACATAAAATGTGAAGTGTCACACAGGGAATTGTGGGAATGTCAATTTACAGTTTTTCACTGTAAATTATACAACAATTTGTTCTTTTTCCCTTTCAAAAACTGTAAATTTAACGGTATTTTACTGTAAAATTATATCACAATTATTTACCGTGTATAGTACGGAAACTTTCCGATTTACCAATTAACAGTTTTGCACTGTAGCATTTTTACAGTATTTTACAGGTTAAAATCAAGGATATTTTTTACAGTGCTGCGCCCCAAAGGAAGATCTCGTAGCAGGAATGGAGGGGATGAGACTGGTCTGAATATATTAATAATGCCCTTTTCTCCAAAAAAAATTGTGAATAGCTCTTGTATGTGCTCTGTTTTTGGCCGATGATCTTATTTGCTTCATTGATTACTCGTGTTAGTTTATTCTTCTGTTTCACTGTAATACCATGAAACAATATTATAAGTTAAAACACTTTCAGTCATTGATCTATAAACAATGGTTAAGAGCCTCCTTTCAATGTCAAAATTTCTTAACTTCCTAAGTAGACTCAAACGCTGTCTAGTTTTCTTATGTAGCCCATAAAATCCAAAAGGAAAGTTTATCATCAATGATTGTACCACGATATTTTGCTCTATCTTTACGCCTTTTAACATTATTACAATATATTCCTATTTAACACATATGTCATTTGCTAATTACATAAACTATAAGCTCAATTCATAAGTATAAATATATATTTAGAACATGTATATATTTGTATGGTCCTCGAATGTGTTCACCATTATCAGCCTTTTCACCGTTTGTATCACTCCGCTTGTATGTGTTTGTCCAACTTGCATCATTAAGCCAGAAGGTGACTGTCTTTATGAGTGCACAATTGAACTTTAACTTAACAGATTAGTGCCAAAAATATTGATTAGCTAACCTTAGAAAGAAACAAGTTGCTGAAACCAATCTTTAATGCTAATATAAATTGCTCCTGTTCCTCTGGACACAAAAAGATTGCACTGGTGTTTGATTAAAATATCATCTATGTAAAATAATCCTTGAAAGAGTTCTCATAAGGCCATTCCTATTTGAAATTTGTGATTGTGTATTGTCAACAATAAGCAGAAACATTCTGCATTTGCATCCAAGCGTGTATCATTAATTTCAAAATCCTCATTCTCATATTTAAGAATCTGTAATAGTTTATGCTACTGCCCACTGACATGCTTTTCAAGCTGTGGTTATACCATTTTTATGACCTTCAAACACCTTAAAATGCAAAAATGTAGGTCTGAGAAATCCACATTTTCTCGGGGGATGCCCCCGAACCCCCCTGAACGAAGCGCCCTGGCCCTCAGAGTACTTGGAGGTGACTGTGATTACAAGAGGTAAAAACGGAAATAAATACTGTTCGTCTTCTCACACAAACTCGCTCGTTTCCGTGTCTTAGGCCATTTACGAGTCATTAAATCATGTTTAATTTGGACTTCTCTGTGCATGCTTTTTGAGGTGGTGACCATAGACCTCCATTATATGACTGACAGACACGAACGGTTTGACCTAAACATATCAAAATTGAAAAAAAGACATCTACATCTTGGATGCCCTTGAGATAAGCTAAAACATATCAAAAATTAATTTCAAAGTGAACTATCCCTTTAAATGAAAATAAACATTAACTGAAATAAAAGTAGGCCAATAACTTATTATTTTTTAACTAGTTTCCAAGGAAACATTTCTCATTTTCATTCTGTTTCATCTCGATGCAACAAAATAACTTAAACTGAAATTAGAATTATTTAATTAAATATTTTATTTATGTAAAAAAAAATTGAAAAAACAACAAAATGACTAAAAATGATGCAACAATTCTAATGAAAACAGAAAATTAAAACTATTTCGAAACTACTAATCAAATCTACACTGTAAAAAATATCCATGATTTTAACAGTAAAATACTGTAAAAATGCTACAGTGCAAAACTGTTAATTGGGAAACGGAAAGTTTCCGTACTATACACGGTAAATAACTGTGATATAATTTTACAGTAAAATACCGTTAAATTTACAGTTTTTGAAAGGGAAAAGAACAAATTGTTGTATAATTTACAGTGAAAAACCGTAAATTGACATTCCCACAATTCCCTGTGTGACACTTCACATTTTATGTATTTTTGTTGAAATAACTATGGTTCCTCATAGTTTTATTGTTTTTTAATCAGTTATGTACATCAGGGTTTTATGTTACATTTAATGTTGTTAAATTAATGTTTATTGCATTTTTTTAATTTTATGTGTGTTACCATGATGGTGCTTAATGTTTGTGTGAATGACATTGTGCAGCTTCTTAAAATAAATATTGTTTTATACAAGTATTCACTTGTAATGAGCTGTGATTGCTCGTTTAACTCTCATTACTGCTGTGATGAGTGTTGGTTGTCAGTGAATTACAATGGTCTAAAACCAGATATCAATACATCAATAAGTTGGTAAATCCACATTTTATTAGAAAATAAAATACGGTTTATTACTGTAAATTTTAAGTTAAATCTGTAAAACCATTAATGTTCCTACCGTATTTTTAACGGTTAAGTTCTGGCAACCACAGCTGCCGTTTTTACCGTAAAATTTACGGTTTATTTTTTACAGTGTATTATACTATCTCATTTATGCTAAAACAAACAGTGGTCTGTCATATATAGAATAAAAGCATGCAATTAAATGACCTATTTTCGAAATATATGCCTCAGGTGCAATGTGCAATACTAAAAGAGATATCAAAGAACCTTGGAAGAAGCCGTAGAGGACTTGAAAGGGTTTCTTAGCACTTGGTCCTTGATAAGTTGACAAATGGACGAAATTCAATACTGTTACTACTCTAAGGTATTCTACATAGGGCAAGGACATGCCACAGAGTCTTCAAAGAAGTGACCGACCGTTGAAAGAGCAGATCTAAAGGTCTGTTGGCATCTCTGTCACTTGGTAATGTTCAGATTCTTGAATCTACCTCAAAAAAGGAGTTAACCACAAGCTTCTGTAATTATACCACTTCCATATGTCAGGACTGCTAAAAGGTTCCTGGCTGGGACCCATTCAGCGTGTTCCTGTTTCTCAAACAGTGGCATGTGGTGCTAGCAACACTAAATTTGTGGGTTCGATTTCCAGGGAAAGTATGAAATGTATACATTTAAAAGTTGTGTTTGGATAAAAATGCCTGTGAAATGTAAAAACTTCACTTTAGGAGAGAAAAAAAACATCTTATAATGGAGGAATACTCAAAGCAACTTACAACACAATTATTTAGGGACAATCCAGCTGGAGTAACATGAGTGCCTAACTCAAGGGCACAGTGGTGAGAGCTCAAGGATTGCATCTTGCAAGAACCTTCAACCCTTTGTTGACAGCCTAGCACTAAACCCACTGCACCAGGAAATATAATGTTGTGGGACAGAGAAAGCTGCATCATGTCAGGACAGGCCTGTGAACTCAACATTCAAGTCAACCTTGGTTATACAACATAATACAGAAATATAATAATGTGATGAGCTAAGCAAGAAATGGCGTTATAGTTGGTCCAGCTCAGCATACAGTAGTAGTTCTGACTGTGTTTTTGTTGGGCCATTTGGCCATCAAGCCAGTTGTCATGATGTAATTTTCCTGAAGTGCCAGAGTGATAAGTCACATGATATTTATGGCTCATGTACACTGTAAAAATGAATACGCTATATCTAAGCAATAAAATTGTGGCAACAGATTACAAGCAATATTATTAATTAAATTTAACAAATAGAATTGAGTAATAATTAATCAAATTAATTCCTTAAAAGTTAACCATTCAAATGATTGTGATATAAAAAATATTATGCTAAAACAAAACCAACACCATCAGATAACCTTTTTTATTTGTTCATCTGACTGTTATAGCCCAGGTATATCAGCCAAACAAAACTCATAGGTGTTAGTTCACCCAAAAATGAAAATTAAGTCATTAATTACTCACCCCATGCTGTTCCAACCTCGTAAGACCTTTGTTCATCTTCGGAACACAAATGAAGATATTTCTGATTTAATCTGAGAGCTGGATCACTCCTTCATATACTGCCCAAGGGACAGGCTCTTGACGGCCCATAAAGTCATTAAAGAAAAATGTTTAAATATTCCATGTGCCTACAGTGGCTCAATTATAAGTTTATCAAGCGACGAGACTACTTTTTGTGCGAAAAAAAACCCATAAATGATTTTCCGCAATATAAGGTGCACTTAAAAGCCTTTAATCTTCTCAAAAATTACAGTGTGCCTTATAATCCGGAAGCGCTTATATATGTGGATCATCATCTTACCCTTACGGTAGGGGGCGGTAATACTCCTAAGTGGTGAGCAGCCGGTAAAAAGAAGTAGTCGAAGAAGACGTCCTCATCTCAGTTCTCGCATGCGCCCATAAGGAAGTAATGGAATAGACGAATAAAGTCGTTATTTATGTGTTTTCTTTTTCACACAAAAGAAGTCTCGTCGCTTAATAAACTTATAATTGAGCCACTGTAGGCTCATGGAATATTTAAACATTTTCTTTAACGATTTTATGGGCTGTCAAGAGCCAGTCCCTTAGGCAGTCTATGGAGGAGTGATCCAGCTTCTCAGATTTAATAAAAAATATCTTCATTTGTGTTCCGAAGATGAACGAAGGTCTTACGGGGTTGAAACAGCATGGGGGTGAGTAATTAATGACTTAATTTTCATTTTTGGGTGAACCAACCCTTTAAAGTGAATGACTTAAGTGTAAAGAGCCCAACTAAAACACACACTGAATCACCATAATGGTGACTTAAAATTATGGTTTTCCCCTTCAGCGATTCTGCTTGTTAACATCAGGTGTCTTCAATGTGGGCAATATAAAATAAAGAGTTCTTCCTTCATCTTCAGATATTTTTGGTGTAAATTTTACTCATTTTAAATGGTTAACTTTTAAGGAATTAATTTGATTAATTATTACTCAGTTCTATTTTGTTAAATTTAATTAATAATCTTGCTTGTAATCTGTTGTCACAATTTTATTGATTAGATATAGCGTATTCATTTTTACAGTGTAATTGACTAAAAATTATGTGGTTTCATAAGCAAAAATCATCATGTACTCAGTATAATATTCACATATTCTGCTGGATTTGATGAACTTGCTTTGCAGACATACTACATCTGCTATGTTTACACGGTCACAAGACCTACAAATTTTAGCCATGTCACTGTTCCCTGTCAATTATGAATTTGATAACTCCTCTACCATGGCCTAATGGTAAACATCTCTGGATTTGCACTTCAGAATCTTGGTAGATGTTATTGGTTATCCAGGTATTTTTTTGTCTACTGTCCTATCTCAGTAGCCTAGAAATCTAGACGCACCTAGCGGCAGCAAAAATTATTTTGCTGCAAAGTGTGGTCTAGCAACTCTCTGTTGACTTTCGAAGTGGAAAATCCAAACTCTGGTCTGGCCAATCACATCGTGTATAGAGTTGGTGGGCGGGCTTAACACAATGACGGCAGAGATTGTGAGGTTCTGCGCCTTGATTTCCATAGGTGATTTCCCTGCTACTTAAAAACAAACAAGACGCAGCTAGGGAAAGCGGTCTTTCAATTCTTAAAAAGGAAGATGTGTTCACAGTTTTGACAATCGGATAAGGCAAAAGTTTAATATATCAACTTGCTCCGCTGGAGAGAAAGCCATGGGGAAAACGCATGGGACTCTGCTCAGCCACAGCCATCATCGCTCTGGTTGGTTAGCGCTATCCTATGGCGTGCAGAGAGATATTGAAAGACAACCTTTATCCCCCTCCCCCCCCCCCGGATTGAGGTATGCCAACTGTGAGTTCCCAGACCTAACATCTTGATAGGTCTGGTTTGCCAGGCTACTATCTCAGACTTTTTCCTGTCAGAACTGATAGCCTTGTGGGCAGACAACTCACAAAGTGTGTATGTGCTTTAAACCACCCAAGTTCAAGTCCTGGCTGATCCTTTCCACTCTCTGTAATGTCCTGTATGAATAACGGGGAAACAAGCTTTGTCTTAATCCCGTTCTGTGATCTAATATGGGGATTTTTATTTATATTTTGAGAAAGAGAACATTCCTATAGGAACTATCCTTTTATCTTGCTTCCGTCACATTTCTTCCTCCCTGCTACTTCTTGTCTTCTGTTTAATCCTCCGCTGGCAGTTGCCGTCATGGACAGCTGCATTGGGTACGGGTAAACAAGACCCTGCCGTCTCGGGCACAGCTGTGGGGTGTAGTATGTACAAAAATGTATGCGCTGGGGGCAGGGATGGTGAACTGAGCTTGTATGTGTTTGTAATACAATCTTAAGCTTTAACCAAGACTTCGAGGCCTGGGCGGATGGCAGCAGAGAGGTGTTAGAAAGGCAAGACTGACACTGACATTGCCCAGCCTGTTGAAGTTGATCCCCAAACCCTCTCCTAGATCCTCTCTGAGCTTCTTTTGGCGTATTAACACTGTCTTTCAAATGAGGTTGAGGATTTGAATTGATCAACTTGAGTCAACATGCCAGCAAATAGATCATGCATGCCTCTGGTGAAATATCCAAAAGTAGCATCCAGGCGGTAGACTCGTCCAGAACTGCTATTGGCTATCAAAATATCTGAGGATGAAAGTGCGCTTTGATTTCATTCTTGAAATATATGTAATGGAGGCCGGCTGGCAAGAGCTTTGCAGGTTAAAACATTACTCCCCTGGCCTAAAGAGGTGAGGTTTACTAGCAAAAGATGTGAGAGACTGTGGTCTTTGGGATGCTTGTTAGTGCACGCCATCCATGTTGGCTGTCGCTTGCTGGAGCAGAAACTGTTGCACTGATTCTGTGAACCAGATGGGTGTGAAAGTAAAGGAGGCCAGGAATAAGATCTGTGGAGATAAAACCTCACTCTGACCGGCCAGAGGAACACTAGTGACAGACTCTAAAAGCTGCAGTTTTTAGCATCCTTGTGCAAGTTAAAGGTGCTCTAAGTGATGTCACATGTTTTTTAGGCCTAAATATGTCACATACAGCAAACCTCACTCTCCTGGCCTCAAGAAGCACGCTCAGAGGCTTCGGACCTTGTTGGCACGCCCGCCTGCGTGCTGGAGACCCTAGTTCAAATCTCGCTCGGACCAGGTTGAGTAGGCCTGGTTACAGTACATTTGTTAGTGCACTCGTGTCCCATGCTGGTCGAAGCTGGCTTCAATCCCACTTTGAGTAGGAACAGTTACATATACCTAAAGGCCCTGATTTACCTGTTTAATCTAATCAACTAATCACATGGCAGTTGCTTTAATGCATTTACGGGTGTGGTCCCGGTCAAGACAATCTCCTGAACGCTAAACTGAATGTCAGAATGGGAAGGAAAGGGGATTTAAGCAATTTTTGGTTGTTGGTGCCAGACGGGACGGTACTGAGTATTTCACAATCTGCTCAGTTACTGGGATTTTCCGCACAACCATTTCTAGGGTTTTCAAAGAATGGTGTGAAAAGGAAAAAATCCAGTATGTGTCAGTCCTGTGGGCAAAGATGGCTTGTTGATGCTAGAGGTCAGAGGAGAATGGGCCAACTGATTCAAGCTGATAGAAGAGCAACTTTGACTGAAATAACCACTTCGTTACAACCGAGGTATACAGCAAAGCATTTGTGAAGCCACAACACGCACAACCTTGAGGCGGATGGGCTACAACAGCAGAAGACCCCACCGGGTACCACTCATCTCCACTACAAATAGGAAAAAGAGGCTACAATTTGCAAGAGCTTACCAAAATTGGACAGTTGAAGATTGGAAAAATGTTTCCTGGTCTGATGAGTCTCGATTTCTGTTGAGACATTCAGATGGTAGAGTCAGAATTTGGCGTAAACAGAATGAGAACATGGATCCATCATGCCTTGTTACCACTGTGCAGGCTGGTGGTGTAATGGTGTGGGGGATGTTTTCTTGGCACACTTTAGGCCCCTTAGTGCCAATTGGGTATCGTTTAAATGCCACGGCCTACCTGAGCATTGTTTCTGACCATGTACATCCCTTTATGGCCACCATGTACCCATCCTCTGATGGCTACTTCCAGCAGGATAATGCACCATGTCACAAAGTTCGCATCATTTCAAATTGGTTTCTTGAACATGACAATGAGTTCACTGTACTACACTGTCAGAAAAAGGTACGAAAGCTGTCACTGGGGCGGTACCTTTTCAAAAGGTACACTTTTGTACCTAAAGGGTGCATATTGGTACCTTCATGGTACATATTTGTACCATTAAGGTACCAATATGCACCCTTTAGGAACAAAAGTGTACCTTTTGAAAAGGTACCACCCCAGTGACAGCTTTCGTACCTTTTTTTCTGACAGTGTAAAATGGCCCCCACAGTCACCAGATCTCAACCCAATAGAGCATCTTTGGGATGTGGTGGAACGGAAGCTTCGATGTCCTGGATGTGCATCCCACAAATCTCCATCAACTGCAAGATGCTATCCTATCAATATGGGCCAACATTTCTAAAGAATGCTTTCAGCATCTTGTTGAATCAATGCCACGTAGAATTAAGGCAGTTCTGAAGGTGAAAGGGGTCAAACACAATATTACTATGGTGTTCCTAATAATCCTTTAGGTGAATGTATACAGCCACTCTGGAGAAAACAGTGATTTCATTGTCCAGCTCAGTTTAGTTATCATATAATATGTGAAATGCAGGCAGATTTTAAATGTCCCCAACTTAGGCTATGTTTATACGGAAACAATTCTGAAGACAAAACGCAAAAGTGGCGTTGCGTCATCACTTTTTATTCTGCGTTTAGACGAGCGTTTTGGGTGGGAAATCCGCGTGCATATGCTGACGCAAAAGTGTGTAAAATTCACTGTAGTATGCACTCCAGGCGGCTAGGAGTGCATACTACAACACCAAGTCTGTGCGTCTGCGTACAACCTTCACTGTCAAGCAGACTTTTGCGTTTTTATCCTTTAGACGGGAACGCGACGGTGGAGCATTTTTAAGATTTCCACTTTGGAGGGTGGTTTCACTTTTTTTGCGTTTTTAAGCCCCAAAAACGCAGTCGCCATGTAAACGAAAAGCACATCCGATAAAATATTTTTACGTTTTCACCCGTGAGCGTTCTCGTGTAAACAGGGCCTAAGCAAGCCAAAGGTGACAGTGTCAAGGAACCAATGGAGAACAGAATGGAGAAAGAAACCTTGGGAGAAACCAGACTCAGTCGGGGGCCAGTTCTACAAACGAACAGTGTATAATTACGATTCAGGAAGCATTACAGGTCAGAAGTCAGATTGGATCGGAGCATTCAGAAAATTTGTATTCACAGTCGGGTCAGGTCATTTGTTCCCAAGGCCCATACAGACCTCCCAGTGGTGTCTGTACTCAAGAACTTTTTATTTTCTCCTCCAGTTCTTTCATTCACGTTCAGGTGCACCAAAGAAAGGCCTTCCGATTGTGGTGGTGTATGTCATTAAATCTGGGTGGAATATGAACTTTTAAATGCTTGATTTTTCCGGGTTGGATTTTCAGTATTGACCATGGGAAGGATATCTTTTCTCTTTCCCATGCAGATTCTTGTATCAAATAACGGTCTGGTCTTGAAAACCTCTCCCATAGGAGGAATTACATTGTCTGCAAACTACGGTGATTGTAGCAAACGAATTGTGTCAAAAATCCCCTTTAAATCTCTTTGGGGATTTCACAGATAGCCATGTGGAAAAGAGACTAGACGACCGTCTATTTAAATGATCTTGAGATCATATATATTGACTTACAGATCCAGGATCACTTGACATTTCAATTTAACAACCTGCCCATATCTTCATTCATTTGCGACCCGTCCTGCCAAAAGAATAGAGATAAATAGACGGGCTATTGTGTCACGGACACAATGGAGTACATCCTCTGTGTCTGGACCCCTAATGTGCGAATTCCTCCTACGCTTTCACTGTTACAGCCCAGCCGAGCCCATGTTAAACACTGGCAACATAAATCACAGATTCAAAAGAAAAGGCACAGCTGCTCTTCGCACAGGTGCACGAAATTCCCACCCTCGGAACAGGACAAAGTGTCGGAAGAGGAAATGAGGTCGTGGCTTTCTTTCCGGCTGCATGTGGGTGAGTCCACATGTGCGGAATAGACAATTACTGCCCCAGGTAATAATAATACATAAGCAAATCTGTGCACAACTGACTCGGTCGCTGGAAATTTCATTGCATTGTTTTCCGAGGGAACAAGACTATAGTCTTAAAAAGTTAACCATGATTATTTGTGTTTCATGTCCCAAGCTATTGATTTTCCATGACTACACCTTAAGAAGACCCGTTTAAGGTTTTTATTACTTTGAAGAAAGCAGGACACCAGCCGAGAGATGTGAATGAGTAATGAGGGGTCAAAATAAAGCTTGTGCCAGGGACTTTCCACACGGAGCTTTTAATGCGTTTCTCAGAACACTCGAGCTATACGCTGTGAAAGTGCGAATGTATTTAATTTGACCTCAGAGAGATTTTGCTTTACTTTCATTCTCTAGACAGCTGCAGAATATGATGCATTATTATGTAGATTTCTAACAGATGTTAATAAAAATTACCACATTTCCAGACAGGATAGAGTCACCCTAAAGGATCTGGACACTTAAGCAGTTTGAACAATTGTGGTTTACAATTCAATATAAAATTTTGATTTGTGAATTTCATCCAGGGTGTGAAATATATGTTATGTCATATGTAGCAATCTTTTTATATAGAATGCGATATATATATACATACACACACACTACCTGTCAAAGTTTAAGATTGGTATCGATTTTTTATGTTTTTAAAAGAAGTCTCTTCTGCTCACCAAGGCTGCAATTTTTTGATAAAAAATACACAAAAAAACACAGTAATATTGTGAAATATTATGACAATTTAAAATGACTTTTATGTTAATATATATTAAAATGTAATTTATTCCTCTGAAAAAAAGCAGAATTTTGCATGAAAAACGTATGATTATTATCCATGTTGAAAACAGTTTTTTACATTTTTATTTCAGGATTCTTTGATGAATAGAACGTTCAAAGAACAGCATTTATTTAATTAGAATCTTTTCTAACATTATAAATGTCTTTACTGTAACTTTTGATCAATGTAACTCATCCTTGATGAATAGAAGTATTGATTTCTTATTTATTTCCCCAAAAATAAAATACAAATTCTTACTGACCCCAAACTTTTTAAAGGGTAGTGTTTAATGTAACAAAAGCTTTCATTTCAGAAAAAAGCTGTTCTTTTGAACTTTCTATTCATCAAAGAATCCTGAAATAAAAATGTAAAAAACTGTTTTCAACATGGGTAATAATCATACATGTTTTGGAGCATAAAATCAGTGATTTGTGAAGGATCATGTTACACTGAAGACTGGAGTAATGATGCTGAAAATTCAGCTTTTTTCAGAGGAATAAATTACATTTTAATATATATTAACATAAAAAGTCATTTTAAATTGTCATAATATTTCACAATATTACTGTGTTTTTTGTGTATTTTTTATCAAAAATTGCAGCCTTGGTGAGCAGAAGAGACTTCTTTTAAAAACATAAAAAATCTTACCGATCTTAAACTTTTGACCGGTAGAGTGTGTGTGTGTGTGTGTGTGTGTGTGTGTGTGTGTATATATATATATATATATATAAATTCGTTAAGGAAGTGCCAGTCAAAACAATAACTCTTTTGAATGAACATTAAAAAAAATCATGGAATGGATTTCCACATGATTAACTTGCTTTATTTCAGCATTAAGCAATTTATGTTATTTCCAATTATATGTACATTGCGTATGGGTACAACTTAATTTATTAAGGTTGATTCAACTTATTTACTATGGTTGGGCACAGCTTAATTGAATAGTGTTATCCCAACTAGTTTGCAATGATTTACACCAACTGGTATGATTCATGTACTTCTAATTCATATATCCATTCATCCAATGCAATATAGTTTATTTTAGTGTCACACTAATCGATTTTTACTATTTACTACCAATAGCACTTTTTAGCATCACTTTAAAAAGTGATGCTAAAAAGAGTAGTTCACTTTAAAAAAACTTTTGCTGATAATTTACTCTCCCTCATGTTATTCAAGATGTATGTCTTCTTCTTTCTTCAGTCGAAAAGAAATGAAGGTTTTTGATGAAAAGATTCCAGCATTTTTCTCCATATAATGGACTTCATTGGGAACCAAACAGTTAAGGTCCAAATGAGACTTTCGGTTCAGCTTCAAATGGCTTTAAACGACACCAGACGATGAATAGGGGTCAAGGACCCTTCGAGTCATGACTCAAAAAAAGATTCATTCATTTTGATAAACGAAGTTTGAACAGGAGAGTCACGAACGCTTCATCGCAGAAAGAGCAAGGCAAGCATTTGAGCTTGTAAAACTTTAACTTTTTTATTTATTTTTGAAATGATCGATCGCTTCGCTCGATAAGACCCTTATTCATCGTCTGGTGTCATTTAAAGCCCTTTGAAGCTGCACTGAAACTCTCATTTGGACCTTGAACCATTTGGTTCCCATTGAAGTCCATTATATAGAGAAAATCCTGGAATGTTTTCATCAAAAACCTTAATTTCTTTCGACTGCAGAAAGAAAGATATGGACATCTTGGATGACATGGGGGTGAGCAAATAATCCGCAAAAAGTTTTTTAAAAGTGAACTACTCCTTTAATTGAGAAGATTTACAAGCTTCATCAGCCTAACCCACTGTAATTTAAACGGTTGTAATAATTTCAATGTAACTGAAGATTAAACAAAACTACACACTATCAAGTCTTCCCCTTTCTCATTTTCTCAAAAACACATACATTAACACTTAATTTCACATTTTTATATTTCAACACATGCAAAGCATGCTGGGAATTAACAAGCACCGCCCAGTTTCAGTTAATGCAACACAAATCAGTCCATGTAATCAAACACAAATGGATGAATTAAATTCAAATTTTACATATTTAAGCAGATTGAACACTATCAAATTAAGTTTGGACAAAATGTATCGCATTTGTTTTGCTTAAGCTCATTTTTAATTAAAATCTTTTTTTTTCTTTTTTTCAGTGTGTGCTTTTTTTAAAACCTGATTTTGAAATTTGATCCCACAGGAAGGCACTTGTCAAAGTCTTTGTCAAACCATGTTTAATTATCAGGCGGCATCTGTGTGTGTGTCTTTAAATGTTTCAAATGCCTGAAGCCAAACATTCAGGTTATATGCCCACAAAGAACTGAGGCGCTGCTTAAAAAAAACGGATATGGTGCATTATAACTAAATACCTCTACACACACACACACACACACACATGTCACAACTACAATGAATGACTCTGTTTGTCAGAACATTTGAATGCCATTTTAGGAGTCTGTTCTTATACAGGGTCACGTTTTCGTTACGTTGTGTGGTCACGGGTGAGAAGATGTGAGGAATGTCTCAGGTGAGGGTTTACCTGACTGTGAGGACAAATTCCTAAAAAAGATCAAATATGATATTGACACAAGCATATTACGATGTCATACGAGCAGGCTCGTCAATGGAAAAAAGTAATTATTTTTCTGTTTTTACCTTATAGGTGTTTGTGCTCAGTTTATTGTGGTTCTCAGAACATTCTGGGACTTTATTTTTGTTATTTGAGTCTAAAGTATAGAATAAAGATAATGAATAATAATGTCATAATTTTGTAAAAAATAAATGGAAGTTCAAATGAAAGGAAAAAGTTGAAAGTGAAAATGGTGGTTTTAAAAGTAATGGCAGGTAGTTGTCTCAAGAATCAGTCATCTGATTGAGCACTGTATGATTGTGGCTCTTTAAATGCATAGTCATATTTATGAATATGACTTTATGAATCATTAAGGCAGTAATGATTCAGATATGTCAATTTTAAGATCAAACAAGTGACTTTATGGGTGCAGCTTATCTGTTAGATATGGGCGATAAACCCAGCCCTGAGTATACAACACTCTCCGGTTCCTGCATGACTGGAGTTTGATGGGCTCGCACTACTTCTAGTGTTTGAGACACTGAAAGTAAATACTGTTGATTGCATTGTGTCTCTGTGTAAAGCCATAACAACCTTACAGGAAGGATTACACTTGTATATAAATATGTAAAGGAATTATGTCCTATTTTAATTTAAATAATCGTAATTAATATATATATATATATATATATATATATATATATACATATATATATATATACATATATATACACATATATATACATATATATATATATATATATATATATATATATATATATATATATATATATATATATATATATATACATATACATATACATATACATATACATATATATATATATTTATATATATATATAGTATTATATAATTATATGTAGCTTTCATTACATTACATTACAATATATATATATATATATATATATATATATATATATATATATATATATATATATATATATATATATATATATATATATATATATATATATATATAATGTATAATTATTTGTAGCTTTAATTACATTATATATATATATATAGTATTATATAATTATTTGTAGCTTTAATTACATTTATATATATATATAGTATTATATAATTATATGTAGCTTTAATTACATTACATATATATGTATATACACACATATATATATATATATATATATATATATATATATATATATATATACATATATACATATATACACACATATATATATATATATATATATATATATATATATATATATATATATATATATATATATATATA
This sequence comes from Hybognathus amarus, assembly GCA_030378365.1. Taxonomy (NCBI): domain Eukaryota; kingdom Metazoa; phylum Chordata; class Actinopteri; order Cypriniformes; family Leuciscidae; genus Hybognathus; species Hybognathus amarus. The sequence goes on along the minus strand of JAQIUQ010007137.1, from coordinate 242,243 downwards.
TATATATATATATATATATATATTAAACACACTCTAATAAAATGTTATATACACATAATTAAATACTTAGTTGTGTATTTAATAGTTGTGAAATTGTATCCTAATTTTCCTAAAGTATGCTAAATGTAATGCTTAGAAAATGCTTAGAAAAATATTTAACAGAAGAAATCTGTCCAATTTTCTAAATGCTTAATAAATTAATTTAAACTAAATGCGTAATAAATTAATAATATGTGTTTACATATCAATGAAAATTAATAATTAAAACAATAGTAATAAAATAATAAAACAATTGTGAAAAAAATTCAACGGGTGTTTTATTTTATTGAATAGACTAAAATTCTTAATAATGAAAAATTAAAATGTATGTCCTAAATATGTTTAATTAAATAAACACATAATTAAATATTTCATTTTAAAAATGGTTTAATTAAACTAAATACTTAATACATTTATTTAAAAAAGATGTAAATAAGCACAATTGTATGCTGAATATATTTCTATTAATTTTTTAAAAATAATATTAATGAAAATTGTTCCAAAAATTTATATATTTGTGTAATAAATACAAACATATAAAATAAAAACATAATTAAAATAAAAAAAACAATCAAAAATAAAAATAAAAAACATTTAAAGGAAAATTTGGGTTTTAAATATGTTTTATTAAATATACATAATACAATGCTCCATAAAACTCCTAATTTTACTAAAATATGCTAATTTACATACTTGATAAAAATCATTTAACTGAAACATTTGTCAGTTTATATTTTAAACTAAATTAATAAATAAATGATTAAATAATTAATAATTATTTTTTAAGTAAATACACTTAAGCTTCATGAAATGCTTATAATAAAAATAACCCCAAAATGTATCCAGTTGTGTTTTATGAAATATTCACTTACTGAAATGCATTAAAAAAACATCAACATGAAAATGTATGCACTAAATTATTAAAGCAATAATGGACACGAGGCCAAGCTCTTTTGTGACTGTAACTGGCTTGAGTAATGCACCCTTATCTGAAATCAGTGAATTTATATTTAATAGCATAAAACATTTCAAAACAAACCCTTTAAGTATAATCGTAACAGCTGATAACAATATTTTTGGCATTTCAGTGTAAATGTTTGAAACAAAAAGAGTGAGAAAGTAATCCAAGTATAAATCTTTTGTTAATCAACACACCTCTTGTCTTTTCATTTTTTTTAATGACTCATAAAACAATAAAACTGAATAAGATGATAGGCAATTATGCGCTGTGTGTATGATAGTGAGTTATACATGTCTATCCGGACACATTCAAACCTCCAGAAGAGAATACAGTGAAACCGAGCCTTCAGGGGCCCATCAGGAGCACACGGGGCCAAATGAGCGAGACATATTTCTTAACAGGACGCTTCTCCTTAGATCAGTGTGTCCCTTTGATCCATAAACAACTTCAAAGCCGAGCGCTGGGTAGGCCTAATCTGTAAAGCGAGAGCTTGTGCTCTCTCACTGACACATGCACTTTAACAAAGGGCCAGAGACTGCTGAGTCTGTTACCTCAATGCATTATATCCAACAAAAAAACTATGAAAATATCATATTTCCCATTATTTCTTAAGTCAGCATTACAACTCGTTTAGGTTAACACATGCACAAGAAATGACACATTTATATCACGTAATGATGAGCGGTTTCCTGTCATCGCTTGATAAGGCGGCAGTGTTTATTGTACTTTGGGTGGATCACTCGTTTTATAATCGGATCTGTACGCCTACACCTGTTCAGAAGGGCAAGTGTGAAGATTATAGCCTCAATAAAGCATTATAGTGATTGGCTTGTGTCTTTTTGTATTCATTTTTGAAGTCAAATATTCGGCAATTTTTTGTGTTGCTCAGTGGGTGCGCGCACAACAGAACGTGTTGCTATGCTATACAACAGGTCTATTGAGCTATCTATCTGACGCATGATCACATTTCTGAATGAACAAGTCACTTCCATGACAAGGACGCTCCCCTCCCTCCAGAAACGCCTGACAAAAGACACTAAATAACTGTGGCAAATATGTAAACGATATTCATATTCATGATGGTGCTGTACTAGGCTACAACACTAGTGCACAACCAGATTATATGAAAAATTATAAATGAGTTTTGATAAAATGTACAATAAGGTCAATTTGTTAGTTAGTTAATACAAATACTACTAGATCTATTGAATAATATTAACTGATATAACTTTTGATTTCAGCAACACTCTCAAAAAAAAAAAAAAAGGCCCAAAAGCTGTCACTGGCTGTACCTTTTTAAAAGGTACACTTTTGTACCTAAGGGGTGCATATTGGTACCTTAATGGTACATTTTAGCACCTAAAATGTACATATTAACACCTAAATGTACATATTAGCCCCTAAAATGTACATATTAACACCTAAATGTTCATATTAGCCCCTAAAATGTACATAATAGCAACTAAAAAATACATATTAACACCTAAATGTACATATTAGCACCTAAAATGTACATAATGGCAACTAAAAATACATATTAACCCCTAAAAAATGTACATATTAGCACCTAAAATGCTCATATTAGCACCTAAAATGTACATAATAGCACCTAAAATGGAAAAAGTTTACCTTTTGAAAAGGTACAGCCCCAGTGACAGCTTTTGTACCTTTTTTTTCTGAGAGTGTATAGTGAATCTTGAAATTGAGAACACAGTGTCAGCCCAGATCCGGCCCACATCTGGTACATGTGGATTCAAACGCATACCAGATGTGGGCTGGATCTGGGTCATCTGGGATATGAACTCAGATTACTAAATGGAGTCCCACTTTATATTAAAAATCTTTAACTAGAAGTAACATTAAACAAGGGTGGCATTACAAAATGTATTACACTCAAATCAACTCAATTTAATTGAGCTGAGGTAACTAAATACAAGTAAGTACATTCAACTAGATGTGTATCAAATGATTAATTTAAATGCTAGTACATCCATTAAATTAATCATTTGATACAGTGCTTACATGTTTTTACACTGTATGAAATAAAACCAATGGTGTGACTATAATCCTTTACAGCATATCTAATAACAAAAGAACCGTATTGTAAAGTGTTACGTTTTTTTAACTATTTTAATATAAATAATGAAGTCCAGATACAAACTCAGTTTTATGCAAATTTATTTAAATAAATACATCATGAAATAACTTAATACAACATTGGTATTCGCAGCATTCCTTTGGAAAAATAAATAAGATGCATTTACACATATATATCCATGCCTTATCGAGGCGGTTAAGAAAGTCCAAGGATTCAGTCTTGAGTGTTTTTTGAGGGTTTTGCTTGTTGAGAATCATCGCAGGTTTATTCTTCCGAAGACCTTCACAGACCAGCTCAACCACAGTCCTTACTCTGAGCACATGGGCTCCTTTCAGACATGCTTTGGTCCAAACTTCAAGATTCAGTTCGCTGTATCTCTAAACGAAATAAAAGGGAGAATGAGTTTTCCTAAATATAAACCATTACTGAACTAGAAAGCCTATAGACTACTAATCATGTCAAACAATTGAAAAATAAAGGTTCTTTATTGGCATTACGAAGCAACTTTAACCTCCATGGAATCTTTCCATTCCACAAAAGGTTCCGAATGGAATAAGGTTCTTTAGATATAGATATTTTAAGAATAGTTGACTGGAAGGTCGAAACCCCAATTTTGGAACCTTCATTTTTAAGACAAATACATCGTTTCTTTCTCACCGTGTGTGTGTTGGATTGGTCGCATCTCACGGTGCTCTAGCCTCGCATCTCTCTTGCTGTCCCAGAGAAGGTTTCTCCGATTCCTGGCGTGTTTTTAAAGTCCTGAATGGCTTTTCTGTTCTGAAAGTCGAATCAGAGCCATTGTGATCACGGCATTCCAGCAGTGCTCCTCGCCCGAGCACCTAAAGTCAATCTCCTTATTGTCTGTAGTCACGATCGTGAAGTAGACGAACTTCCCAGTGCGCTCCACACAGTCCACCTTCTTAATGGACTGCAGCTTGAGCTCTTTGGCTCTGTTCTTCTTCTGGTTGTCGGTGTAGATGTTCAGACTGTCCGTGGTGAGAACGCACGTCTTCCTCTTCCAGAACTGGAGGAGATTATCGCTCCTCTTCTCCAGCTCTCCTTCCTTCAGGACGTGGGAAGATATCAGAGCCCGTCATGTCGGTGGCGTTTTGAGTGAGCTTCGGGTTTTGGACGAAAAGACAAGAATACGAATGTCCAAGAGCTTCGTATAATCTCCGCTGAAGTCTCCGGCCGACTGTGTGCTTCTTCATGCGTGCGTACGATCCAGACAGACTCGAGTTAGGGTTTGAGGAGGAGAACGTGACCTTTTTTAAGCCTCCGCTGCCCGGCCCACATGACGTCACGTCAACTGTTGCTCGAGTATCAATGAAAGCGCGTGGGCGATAGTGAACTCGACGTGTCAGGACTCAACGTGACCATTAAACCACATCTGTCGAAGCGGAATCAAATTGTTTAAAGAATATATATATATATATATATATATATATATATATATATATATATATATATATATATATATATATATATATATATATATATATTTTTTTTTTTTATTATTTATTTATTTATATTTTAATGAACAATTATATTTGAGAAAACAATGACCCATTAATAATTAATTATTATTTGCAATAGGCCCTAGCAGTTTTAGGCCTAATGAATATTTTATATTTAATTTTACTTTAAACTTTACTTTTACTTTAATTTTTTAAAAAACAAAAAAGCCAACAAGTGCCCAGCATAGGCTTCTGTACATTATAGCAACTCCTGCAGTCCCAATTACTGTAAAATGTATCCCAGGATACACCTCTTGAAATTGGTTCAGTCTGCAGAGATAGAATTTATACAACGGAGTCAAAAATTAGAAATTGTACACTCTCGGAAGAAAAGGTACAAAAGCTGTCACTGGGGTCTGCACCTTTTCAAAAGTACCTAAAGGGTGCATAATGGTACCTTAATGGTACATATTAGCACCTAAAATGTATATTAGCACCTACAGGTCCATTAGCACCTAAGATGTACATATACTGGCACCTGAAATGTACATATTAGCACCTAAATGTACATAATAGCACCTAAAATGTCATATTAGCACCTACATGTGCATTTTAGCACCAAAAATGTACATATTATCACCTAAATGTCCATATTAGCACCTAAAATGTACATACTAGCACCCAAAATGTACATATTAGCACCCAAATGTCCATTTTACCATCTAAAATGTACATAGGCTAATAGCACCTACATGTCCATATTAGCACCTAAAATGTACATGCTAGCACCTAAAATGTACATATTAGCACCTAAATGCCCTTATTAGCACCTAAAATGTACATAATAGCACCTAAAATATACAGTACATATCAGCACCTAAATGCCCATATTAGCACCTAAAATGTACATACTAGCACCTAAATTTTACATATTAGCACCTAAATGTCCATAATAGCACCTTAAATGTACATATTAGCACCTAAATGCCCATATTAGCACCTAAAATGTACATAATAGCACCTAAATGTGCAATTTAGCACCTAAAATATACATATTAGCACCTAAATGTCCATATTAGCACCTAAAATATACATATTAGCACCTAAATGTCCATATTAGCACCTAAAATGTACATACTACCACCTAAAAGTTACATATTAGCACCTAAATGTCCAAATAAGCACCTAAAATGTACATATTAGCACCTAAATATCCATATTACCACCTAAAATGTACATAATAGCACCTAAATGTCCATATTACCACCTAAATTGTACATATTAGTACCTAAAATGGACAAAGATTTCCCTTTCAAAAAGGTACAGCCCCAGTGACGGCTGTTGTACCTTTTTCTGAGAGTAAATATATTGTAAAAAAAATATATACGTAGGCCTATATATTGTATTACAGGTAACGCTTCCTTTTACAGTACAGTACTTACAGTGTACTTACAGGGTACTTTCATAGAAAGTACTGGCTAATATAAGGTAAGTACATGGAAGAGCGGTAGGTTTAGGGGTAGGTTCAGGGTTAGTACTAGTTATTACCCATTAATTGTAATTACTAAAATAAGTACATAGTATTTACATGGGTAACTGACACTGTAAAAGGAAGCGTTACCGTATTACACTATTCGCTTATTTTGGTCTTGTGATTGGTCATAATGTTTTTGATTATCTATGTATAGGCCTATATGCTTTATGAATAAGAGAAAATTACCTCTAAAATTAAAATAAAAAACTTCTCATTTTTTGTTATTTCAATTTTCTAGATAGATACTGTAGATAGAAAGTCAAAAGATCTATTCATTGCATTTCATGATGGTAATAAAAATGGATAGCATAGTTTGTATAATAAGTGTTTTAAGGATGGGTGTGATGCATGACATTTCACAACTATTCCTCAAATAAAACAGAGTTGGGTAACTTATTAGTGAAGTTAAATAAAGTGTGACTTCATTTTGTTGAATTGTGTTTATGGATATTACGTTATTTCTGCGACATTTCATCTTCCAAAATCCAACCAGGAGTAACAGACTGACAGTGCTATCAGACACGCTTTGATGAGACATCTTACCATCTCCTTTCATTTACTCCAAGTGGGATGTTTTATGGAAACGGCCAGGGTGTGTGTGTGTGTGTGTGTGAAGAGTCATCAAGGAGAGCAGTAAAGTGAGGGCATGTCTGTGGGATGACTCACACTGATAACAGAGGGAGGAGTCCTGCCAAACAAGGAGTTCTGGGATTTTACACACCTCAATCCAGCTCTGTCCATAGGTCGCATTCGGATCTGATCATAGCTATATATTCTAGTATGATAGCCTACATTACAACAAGATCAGAGGAAAACCCGCAGCTAGCAGCTGCATTTTTTCTGGTTCATTGTCTAACATCAAATTCCAAGAAAGGCATTTTGTCCTCTAAAACCCAACATGGTTTCCAGTGGGTGTGTGTTTATTCCAGGCAGTGACCTCATTATCTGTGGGAAGTCATATCAAGGTTTTGGGACATAAGTGGGATGATGGTTGGGATCTGAGTAAGGAAGTTTAGACTGGTTTAGAAGAAGAAACGCATTTCAACTTGTTGATTGATTTCCAGAGAACTGAACGAGGTTGTTACCTCATACAGACTGAATGATTTGTATTTTAATCTGGTTTAGCCAATCAAGTTTGATCAAGTTCATGGCTGTCCGGTTTATGAATAACCACAATGATGTGATTCATACTGTAATCAGTCTCCACCTTCACTTCACAAAAGCTTCTTAAGATGCTCTAATTTAATAAATCAAGCCACTGTTGGATAAGTATGTCACTTTGTAAAGTGTATACAATAATCTAGTTTAACCATAGAATGCATAAAAGGGGTCAAATTGACCCGTATGGAATTGCGACTCAACAGTATTTTTGGATACATTTATATATATATATTAAAATGTACCCCAGACCTAAACCTACCCATAACAGAGCGTGTTATATTGAAGCTAAAGGGTGCCATGTGCGTAGTATTTCGACGAAATGTCATATGGCGTAACCTATATGATGCCAAAGGATAAGAATCTGTTGTAATATTCATACTATGCGTATGCATAATATTCAGCAATATTATTGATCTGACTGTACTGACGCTCTATGAGGATTGAACTGAGTTGGACAACGGCCATCATTTGCAGAACTGCTTTATATATGAAATGAACAAATTTAAAGGAGCTGTATGTAAGAAATTTATTTTAAATAATTGTAAAATGGCCCTGATATCTAGCCTGGATGCCAGCCCGAATTCTGCCCACAAAATTTTTTGGTTCAGGAAGTTCGGTCTGGACTCGAATCCATTGAGGAGTAATTATGATCAGGCAAGAAATGACGGGCCAATCAAATTGCCAGGGCGGGCTTTAAACGATGATGGACAGATGATCTGCAAGGACGTAATCATCACGTTATCAAAGAGCGCTAACTGGTCTCCCTCAGAAATGACTGCAGCTGGAGAATTGAGATGTATAGATTCCACTTATTCTGTTGTAAAATAAATCGACAGTGCATTAATTTTAATAGACAAACAGAGAACTGAAATCAAGGCATTTGTCGATCGGAACGATATTTTGCCGTCCTCCCAACATGATTCGGGAGAAGTGTAACTTATCGGCTGGCTCTGACGGTCGCTAAGAAGATGGGACGTAATGAAAAGTCTGTGGTCATTGTGGTTTCTCCTTTGGTCGCACTCATGGAGAAGTAAGTAAAAGAAGCAACACTCGTTATTTAACTTCTAAAATAAGTAAGTTCTGTAGTTGAAAACTGCGCTATGCAAAGGAGTTGCTCTGATTGGTTGTAGGTCTACCGACTATCCAATTGAGTGCAGAGGGTTTTTTTTTTCCTGGTTCGGTTAAGACACCGCCTCATAATCAAAGCCCAACGGAGCGGTATCGGACTAATTTTCTTATTAGAAAATGAGTATGACGAAGTCAGGCTACCTGATATCACTAGACATTATGAAATCATGTTCAGTTCAAATACTTAGATCACTGACAACAGTAGTCCGGCTAGGAGATTGTCATTTAAAAAGTGAAGTTCCAGCCCTCGACTGATGTTGATGTTGTCATGTTGTGTTTTGTTCTGATGCTCTGTCTGTCTGAGCAGTGTTCGTATACTCAGAGGAAAAACACTTGATGATATTTTCTACCGAGTCAATGAAATGATTATTGAGAGCATCAGCTACTTCAGCTGGCTCATCCTTTAAAGGGATACTCCACTTTTTTTGGAAATAGGCTCATTTTACAACTCCCCAGAGTAAAACAGTTGGGTTTTTCCGTTTTCAAATCCATTGAGACGATTTTCTGATATTTAGAAGAATATCTGTAACCAGACAGTTTCTAGTCTCATTGACTTCCATAGCAGGATAAAAAAAATATACAAACTGTCTGGTTACTGAAATTCTTCTAAATATCAGAAAATTGGTAGCCTGGATGTCAGCCCGAACTCCGCCCACAACATTTTTTGGTCGAGAAGTTCGATCTGGACTCGAATCCATTGAGGAGAAATTATGATCAGGCAAAAAACGTTCGCGCCAATCAAATTGCCAGGGCGGGCTTTATACGATGATGGACAGATGATCTGCAGGGACGTAATCATCACGTTATTAAAGAGCGGCGCGCTTAACTGGTTTACCTCAGAGATGACTGCAGCTGGAGAATTGAGATGTATAGATTCTGCGGTCACGTCTGTTGTGAAATAAATCGACAGCGCGTTAATTTTAATAGACAAACAGAAAACTGCAATCAAGGCATTTGCTGATTGGAAAAATATCTTTGGCGTCCTTCCTCCTACATGATTCAGGAAAAAATTTAACTTATCAGCTGGCTCTGACAGTCGACGGGATGGGACGTAATGAAAAGCCTGTGGTCGTTGTGGTTTCTCCTTTGGTCGCACTCATGAAGGACCAAGTAAAAGAAGCAACACTCGTTATTTAACTTCTAAAATAAGTAAGTTCTGTTGACAACTGTGAAATGCAAAGTATTTGCCTTACTGCATTGCTCTGATTGGTTGTAGGTCTACCGACTATCCAATTGAGTGCAGAGTTTTTTTCCTGGTTCGGTTAAGACACACCTCATAATCAAAGCCCAATTAAGCAGTTTCAGACTCATATTCTCAATAGAATATGAGTATGACGAAGTCAGGCTAGAAAATCGTCTGAATGGATTTGAAAATGGTAAAACCCAACTGTGGGTTTTTGGGGAGTTGTAAAATGAGCCTATTTCCAAAAAAAGATCCCTTAAATATACCAGAAAAAGTATCCCTTTAATATTCCACCAACAACAAGTTCAATTGATTTGGCATTGTTAACATTATTTCCCATTATTTTTCTTAACTGGTTCCAAATGGGTTTAGCATTACCTCCTGCTTTATCAATTATGGTCAAAAAGAAATTTGCTTTGGATATCCTTGTCTCTTTGACTATTAGCATACTAGCATATTAAAGCCGTTTTTTTTTTCATTAGATTTAATTTTTTTGTTGTTATCCCTATGCAGTTGTCTGCAAGTGAATGCATCAATTGATCCCTGAAATTCTTGTGTACATTTTTTAAATGATCTTCCTAAAAGTAGGTTATCCCAGTTGATGCTCTGGACAGCACTTATAAACGGACCCTGGATATTTTTGCAGATATTTAAAGATTCTTGTTCTTGGACAAATGGAGTGAAACGCTTGTTAGTTAGCTTCCTGTCTATCAGGATCATATTGTGGTCTGATATATCTAGACAATTCGCTTTGGCCTATTGCTAAATATTAGATCTATTTGTGTTCTTGTAGAATGTGTTACTCTGGTAGGCTCATTTATCAACTGTGTAATGTGATGTCTTAATGTGATCAGTGATCTGTCTTTAAACATCTAATTTCATCAGATGTTTCCAGAATATTTGATACATGATGTTGCTAAAAAAACAATGGAGAATAAGTCCAACACAACAAGTGTTTTTTGAATCACCTTGAAGTACATTTAAAACATAGCATTGTAGTAATTGTCCTAGGTAAGGAGAACCAAAATGAGAAAATATGCCAGTGAAACCAAGCTGAACTGGACACAGTTATGAGATGGCATTATTGATGATGAAACCAGTGAAAGGCCAGAGCCACAAAAACACTGCAGCTGTTACCTGACGCTTCTCCGGCAGGATTCCTCGCCTGTCAAACCCCTATCTCTCTCAAGAGCTCTCCTCTACAATTGTTTGGGAGACCTATTTTTGTCAGCCTGATCTCAAAGGGGGAAAAAAGCCTCAGCTCTTTCCTCGCACTCATATACGCATGTAGCCCTCTTGGCCAGGATGCACGGCGATGAGTCCCAGTAGTTATTTGAAGCATTGTTCAGATAAGCCAGAGCAAGTGCTGCCATATCGTGGGAAAAAGAACAAATGGCGCAAACGTCCAAGAGAGGCATGAGCAACTATTGTGAAACAATGCACAGGGATGAGAAGTGCTGACACGTTTGGGTCAGGAAGCCAAGCGCCTTAACAAAGCCTGAGAGCTTTTAATACAAATCTGCCACAACCAAACCAGTGGGACTATAAAAATACAGGAAAATGCATGAATAAATGATAATAGCACGTTTGATAGTATATACATTGCCAGTTGGATCGCTTGTTTGAGAAGGAACTAAATGAATGAGTGGACATGTCTTTTGTTTTAGATCAACATGGGCAATTTCATAATTAAAATGATGTAAGAACATCATTGAAAGTCAATGTTTATTTATTGACGCAATTATTGATTATTTTTTTTTGGTTGATAAAAGTTGAGAATATAGACGAATTGAGAAAAGTGAAACCCAATTGCATAAACACTGCCGAAATAGAAGTTAGTTCAAGTGGGCTGTAAGTATAGTTCTTTTAAACTAAAAAAATAATAATACTTTCAGACTGTTTATGTACTTCTCAGAAATCTACTTAAAATTGCACTTAATGAAACTTAACTTATACTGACAGAAAAGTCTTAGTATATTTGCTTCATACTTTTAAGTAGGCTATATCTCGAATCAAAAGATGAAGTATTCAAAGTATGGTTTATGTTTAGTCTTTTGATTGAGTAGCCTATTAAATACTTGTTTTCACACTTAAAGAAAACTTACAAGTATATAAGCAAAATAAATTAACAATACGATATACATACAATATAAACTCACAATATACATGCAATATAAAACTACTTAGCCCGTAGTTTACTGAAAGTAGGTTATAATTCAAAGTGTACATTCATTAAATAAAAACATGTTACAAGTATATGACTAGTAAACTACAGGTATAAGGTCACTTGTTTAGCTGCAAACGAAAAACTTAGTTGTAAACTAGTTGTGTACTCAAAGCTTTTCTGTCAGTCTTTAGTTTCCCGTCCCTCGTTACCTAGCTATTAGTTTATTTACTCCACTGTTCTCCCTCATTGCCTGCCTACATAAAAAGGGGGTGTGCGGGGCACAAGCTAATAGGGGCTAGTTGTAGCATACATCCCCAACAGCAACATAGGACACGTCCACACGAAGCCGGTGCTTTCCCCATCAGATTTTTTTTCCTCATTAAAAAAAAAAAAAAAACCATAATCCGAAATATCTGCGTGAGACACAAAACCACGGAAACTGACTGAAAACGGTGTAGTACATATGCCAGACCAGTATGGGGCGCTGTAATTCTGCCACAGAGATACACTGTACACGGAGAAGAAGACTTTAAGCATGCGCATTACCTTGCGCGCTGTATACGAACCTGATACGAACCAAGAAGAAGACAAAGATGGCATGTACCGCAGCCAAAACGTGATGTGATGACATCATCGTTTCACAAAATATACGGATTGGCTGTACGCACAGAAACCGCAAAGTTGTCATTTTCAGATTTATTTACTTTGGGACCTGGTTTCATAAAATAGTGGTTTGAATCTCCCAAAACGCCGGATCCGTGTGAACGAAACACCAATACGATAAAAAATGATACGTATACAGCGAAACTCCGTCTTCGTGTAGACGGGCTTATAGTGTCAGCCCAGATCTGGCCCATGTGGATTCCAAACGGCTTAAAACTTTCCACACATGCTAGCATGACAAAACTTGGTGTATTTACTAGTTGCTATATCAACACTATATAGAGAAAAAAAAATGTGCCAAAATTAAAAAAAAAAAAATCTTTGGAAGACATCACTGAACATTACTAACCATAGCAAAAGAAATGTTCTTACTTGATTTAAAGGGGACGCGTCATGCTAAATACACTTTTTAGCCCTTAAATGTATTTTGTTGTATATTTGGAGTGTTTATAAGTACAGAAACATTGAAATTATTCTCTTCAGGTGCTTCGTTTTCTATCTTTATATTCTGTTTTGGTCATATTTTACAACCTGTTCAGATTTTTTTGTCGTCTATGACGTATTTTGATCAATTACGTCACAGTATTTGCAGCGGAACTGACAAATAAGGACACTGACTACCGGCCCAACACTTTGTAGGCTGGGTTTTCCCATTCTGCCTTGCCGCAGCACGATTTTATTCGATTTTATGCTAGGCAGTCTGGATACCATGAACCAAATTTTCCCCTGAAATAGGGAACCAATCACAGAATGGGGAGGGAGCACAGGCGCATTTACGGCTACGTCCACATTAATCCGGATAGATTTGAAAACGGGGTTTTCGTTTAAAACGCTCTCCGTCCACATAGCGTTTTCAGGCGTTTCCGACGTTTCAGTGTGAATGAGAAACTTCTAAATTCACTTTACTGCGCATGCGTGAAACTTCACAAAAGCTCACTGAGATGATCCAGATGGGAAAATAAATTATAATGGTATTGCACAATAAGAGGATAATTTTATTTAGCAAAATATCTCACCATCACGGATGCATCCAGGTCGCATTCAGTCACCATATGTTTGGTCTAAAACGCAACTGCTCTCCTGTTTTGCCGCAGGACAGCAAATGTGAGTAGGCTACATTATCTGTCATCTTTGCAGTACTGTGCTATGAAGAATAGCACATATTAAGTACATAGAAAGTAACATATTTTAGCAATAGTGTAAAAATGAAAAACACATAACAGGCACAATACCGATAAACATGAATATCTATTGGTACTACATGGATCACATGACTAAACTTATGTCATCGTTTTGAAATAATAGGTCATCGTTCTGTCCACACTACAATGCGAAAACGGCGTTTTCAAATTTATCCACTTTGGAGAGCGTTATCCAAACGATACATTTTTGTTGACTTAAAACTGCGTCTCAGTGTGGACGGAAGGCCAAAACAGAGAGAAAATATACGTTTTCAGAACGAAACGTATTAGTGTGGACATGGCCTTAATAGACGTACAGGCGTATTAGATAGACATTCGTATCACCCAATAATACGGCTCTGGGCATTCATATAAACCACGACTCATACGAGAATATTAACATGTGGTTTCCAGACCACGTTTCATTCTCAATGATACGTGGTCTGGCGTTAGCCAGGCTAAACACTTCAAGCAATCCGCCATTATTATTTCTCACTCCGATTTTGTAGTCCAAGTTCAAGGATACAGAAGTTACGAGAGGGCAAGTCAAAATGTTCAGTTGTTGGATGTAGTGACCCACACACTTCATTACACCGTCTCCCAGAATCAGAACCTCTTTGAAGTGCCTGGTTGAGTTTTATTTATCAAGGAAATGTACCCACATCTGTGGGTAAAGTCATGTTTTGTGTGCGCGAAGCACTTCAAGGATTCCAACTTCAACAACCTTCCGTCAGTATAAAGAAGGGTTTGCCGATCGACTTCGTCTGAATGAGGGTAAATTCCTTCTGTCTTTGGAGACGACGAACAGAGCATTTCGATTAGCTGTAAATATCGTTAATAAAAGAAAGTACTTTTATTTTTTTTAAAACACATAGCGGTCATGGTTTAGCAGTACCTTTTTCTTTCTTTGTTTTTGTTTTTAATCGTTACACGTCTGCAGTATTATTGTTCTTAATTTCATCAATGGTCATTTAGCTGCTGTGTTTTCGGATGCTTTTCTAAATGCATCATATTATCAATACAGATTTTTAGTGGTAAGATTAAACCATAGTCATTATCTTGTTAGTGTGCTTGTTTAAACAAGATGAATAACTGACTTTCACTTAGTAACACAATACAGTTAACTTACATTACCACTGCATCCATATGAAGACGTTGTTCTGCAGGTTCGTCATCGTCTTTCAAGCCTCGCTCTGGCTCGAACATGTAAGGAATTGATGGACAAATCTTCCGTTGTTGACATTTTGTTAACGTGTGAATAAAAATGTTCTTAGAAGCTATAGTATGTAATCGCAACGCATTCTCATCCCAAGGCGCCATATATGACACTTTTGCAAAAGCGTAAATATCCAATCACACATGGCACCCTTTAGCGCCAAATGAGACGCTTCGGTTATGGTAGGTTTAGGGTTAGACCACTAGGAGACGCCTTCTGCTCCGTTCTGATTTATTTTTACGTCTCATTTGGCGCTAAAGGGTGCCATGTGCGTTGGATATTTACGCTTTTGGATGAGAACGGGCTGGTAACTCGTATATCTCTAATCAAACTACAAAAATGGCCGAACTGGGTGGAGATGAACCGACCGTGAACTCAGTGACCTGGATAGCGGGCGGGGTATGACGCATCTCCTTTTTATTTAAAGGGGCCGCTCCAAAACTAATTGCTCACAGACGCACATCAGAAAAGGGGTAGAAAAGGGGCCTGTGGAGCTATAATAATGAGGAATTCAGACCCAAGCATTGCATTTATGCTTTATATAGACCACAAATATATGATTTATATGTAAAAAGGAACGATTTATAAGCATGATATGTACCCTTTAAGGTGTGTCTAAAGTATCCTGCACAATATTTTACTATAATATACCATGCATAAACTTAGAGAATGATCATTAGCAATTAAAAAAAAGACCATTCGATTAGTTGTAAGTGGCTGACATTCACACTGAAAGCATATTATGTTTATGTAGCCACATATCTGTGCCTTTTTATAATGTTTCATCTTTCTCATTTTACTTTTTTACAATCCAAACAAGCTTCACATATACTTGCATACTTAACAGCAATGACATTGCAAGATGGTTAAAGAAACATGAATTAGTCAAAAGATCTGGGCTGATGGGGCTTTTTTGTGATGTTTTATTCCCAGGAAGGAGTGACTTGTGTGATAACTAGTGTGGTAAACCCATAATTCCTTGAGTAAAGCTTGGAAGGCCTATTCCTCGAATTGTATTGTGAACTGCTTTGTATACAGAGCTTGACAAGCAAGTAATATAACTACTCAACTATTGTTTCAATATGAGCATATAATAAGCCCTGACATTTTCATGAATGAGCTAACATGATCAACTGACTCAATGTTTATATCTGAGATTAGCTGTGCCAGTCTGTTCAGACATTATGTAAGTCTATAATTAATGATGTCTGTCTAATCCATTTACAACAACAACAAAAAAGTTTAATTAAAGTAATTAAGATTGATATTACCTAAAGGGCTGATTCGCCCAAAATGAAAGTTCGATCATCATTTACTCAGCAGTATCTTTCCAAACCTGTGCTTTCTTCTTTTGCAGAACACAAAATAGATATTTAAAACAATTTTCAACTGTTTTTTTTTGTTTATACAGGAGCAAAATGCATGATCATGATCAATATGCATGATATTGGAAAATATAGCATTGAGATACTGTATTTAGTTTTTCTGCAATATAAATTGTGGTATGAAGCAATGCAGGTGTTTTCACTAGAATATCATACTGTATACTGAAAGAATGAGTGTGTGTGTGGCCTGGTAAATCCTACATTATGGGGACAAAATGTCCCCACAAATATGGCAATATTTGAAATCCTTGTGGGAAGATTTTTTGGTCCCCATGAGGAAAATAGTTATGAATCATACTAAGTGATGTTTTTTGAAAATGTAAATATGCAGAAAGTTTTGTGTGATGGGTAGGTTTTGTGGTTGAGTTAGTGTGGGGATAGAATATAAAAAGAAGATAGAAGTATAAAAATCATGTCCAAGGAAAGTCCCCATAAAACATGAAAACACAACATGAGTGCGTGTGCGCATGTATACTATACTTGTAGGATTGACCAGTTAAGGCAAAACTTGAACTATGTGGGTGCTTTAGACTTAATCAATACAACTATAAAAGAATAAAAGTTATTATTTGTATTGTGTATTATTTTATTATTTGCACCGAAAAAGAAAGAAAAAAAAAGAGTATTAAATCATTTTTTATATTCTTAATTACTTCATTTTCAAACATTAAACCGAAGCTGATGATGTATTTCAATGTATCAGATCAGGTATGTTCATTTACAGTGCCGAAAGATGCCGAAAAACTGTAGATTTGCATGTGTTTATGAACACAGAGTGCACTTTACTCTGAAATCCAGTCAATATATAGCCTGGCTAATGCCAGACCACATATCATTGAGAATGAAACGTGGTCTGGAAACCACACGTTCAAATTCTCGTAATTGAGGCGTGGTTTACGAATGCCCAGAGCTGTATTATTGGGTGCCACGAATGTCCATCAAATGCGCCTGTGCTCCCTCCCCGTTCTGTGATGGGTGAAAACTCGTACCAACTCGTATGAATTGGCCTCAAAATATGCACGAATTGGTCGTGAGATCGATTGCATTAGCCAAATTACAATTTTTATTTT
>JAQIUQ010007137.1:15000-220000 GCA_030378365.1 Hybognathus amarus | reverse complement strand
AGAAATAGAGAGATTAAAAATACCCAATTTCTCTCCAAAACAGTACCAATGTTAGTGTTTTGATAAATGAGAACCACTAGTATTATCAGATTACCTCAACTAATGCACTGAAAAAGGCTAATATAGTGAGCCAACACTAATTACACACTTTAATTCCATGCTATAACATTTTACACGGCTACATGTAATGTTGATAATATAATTTGTAAGGAAAATTATTCATTAAATAGGGAAGTTATATCCAGGAAACGTTTACAAAGAAACAAACAAACACACTTTGTCTCTTGAGGCGGAAGCTGTTTTATCAGCAACAAAAGTTCAACATGTTCAAATGCACTTGCCAAATGAAGACGGATCGTATAATGGATCAATCAAAAAACGTTGCTTATTAACGAGCTGTGCTAATTTCTTATTAAGAAATGCAGTTCAAGTTAACAACCTCGTGCACTGATTCTGAATCTGGCGGCATGGCGAGCACGAGACGCGGTTGATTGTGAAGTAAATAGGACCGGGAATTCACCGCATTATGAACTCGTCACGCAATACCCCCAACCTGTAGACAGGCCAGCCTGACATAAATATCATATTAAGCAGAAAATGCGAAATGTACCTTAGCATATTAGAGGAAGACGTTGATATCTGGATTGAATTGATGCGTGAACAATGCACTTCCACAGTAGTCACGTTCAGCAGGATAGGCGGTCAAAGTTTTCTATGCTTAATTTGATTTGATGACAGTCATCAAGACTCTATGACTCGATTCCAATCACGTTGATGGATAAAAATAAAATAAAATTAGAACAAGCATGTAACGAGTAACGACCACAAACAGAAGGAAAATAGCGGAGAAAAAGTACCGATACATCACTTAAAATGTACTCAAGTAAAAGTAAAATTATAAAATTTTAAACTTACTCAAAAATTATTCATTAATAATTATTCATTCCTTCCATAAAAGTGCAATATGTAATTTTTGTTGTCTTTTTCAGTGGTCTTAGACTTTATACTGACCTATCAAAAGTTTATTGAAAATAAAATAAAATAAATAAATAGTATTCAGCTGGTCATGTGATTCCAACATGGCTGCCCCCATGAGGGTGGACCACCCTTACAGCTTGTAGCCTCCTAAAAGATCTCGACTCTTCATCAAAAGTGATTTTCATAATTTAATTTGCATTCATTTAAGAAAGTACTATTAATTTTGAGTGCATTTTTTATCAGAGACATGCCGATATTTGCATATCACAGCGTGAGAAGTATTTGCTTTCAAGAAAAATGAAAATAATGTCATTCCAACCATGCCATGTTGATAAAAACCAGCAGTGAACACCAGAGACAAATTCTGCTCATTCCACTCTGAAGTATAACAACGCTTTAAGATAGCTTTGAGCACCAAAAGAACTGGCGAAAGAAACCAGAGCGTGAGGTGCGGATGTGGGAACAATCTCGCACAGAACCGATCCCGCTTTATGGCATCTAAACCAGCGGATTACACACTTGAGAAAGTACTAGGAGAATGCCAGGAAGTATTTGACACAAAGTCGCCTCACATTGGTGAAGTAGTTCATGAGCGCCACACTCAGAGCTGTCAGTGTTGAGATTCCACACATAGCTGACAGTTTACGGAATCTGGTTCTGTGGGGGATCGGCTTCCCAATCATTTCCACATAATTGCGCTCGCATTGTAAATATAGCCCTCCATGGTTATTTCAGGCATTACATTTCTCTTAAACAGGACCACATACACTACCAGTCAAAAGATTGGGATCGCTAAGATTTTTTAATGTTTTTAAAAGTCTCTTCTGCTCAACAAGGCTGCATTTATTTGATAAAAACCTAGTCATATTGTTAAATATTATGATAATTTAAAAGAACTGTTTTCCATTTGAATACACTCTAAAAAAAATGTTGGGTTGTTTCAACCCAAATTTGGGTCAAATATGTACAAACCCAAATGCTGGGTTAAAAATGTAATAAAAAAATGTACAGTTGAAAGTTGAGTTAAAAGAGTAGTTCACTTTAAAAAAAAAACTTTTGTTGATAATTTACACACCCCCATGTTATCCAAGATGTCCATGTCATTCTTTCTTCAGTTGAAAAGAAATTAAGGCTTTTGATGAAAACATTCCAGGATTTTTGTCCATATAATGGACTTCACTGGGATTCAACGGTTCAAGGTCCAAAAGACAGAATTTTAACAATTTCAGACGATGTATAAGGGACACATTCGATCGCTCATTTAAAAAATAAATAAAAAAGTTTTATAAGCTCAAATGCTCGCCTTGCTGTTCTGAGATGCGCGTTCTCCTGTTCAAACTCATTCATCAAAATGAACGAATCTTTTTTCAAGTCATTTGATTCATTCAACGAACGAAATGAACGGATTGACTCGGGTAAAGATTTGTTCATTTTGATGAACGAATTCAACAGGAGAGTCACGAACGCGCATCACAGAACAGGAGCAAGGCGAGCATGTAAGCTTATAAAACTAAAACTTTATTTATTTATTAAATGAGCGATCGTTTCGCTTAGATAAGACTCTTATTCATCGTCTGGAATCGTTTAAAGCCCTTTGAACAGTTTGCACTGAAACTGTCTTTTGGACCTTGAACCATTTGGTTATCAGTAAAGTCCATTATATGGAGAAAATCCTGGAATGTTTTCATCAAAAAACTTAATTTCTTTTCAACTGAAGAGAATGACATGGACATCTTGGATGACATGGGGGTGAGTAAATTATCAGCAAGTTTTTTGAAAAGTGAACTACTCCTTTTAAAATTTGAAATTACATTTTTAACCCAGCATTTGGGTTTGTCCATATTTTACTCAAATTTGGGTTAAAACAACCCAACATTTTTTGGAGGGTATATTTTAAAAGGTAATTTATTCCTGCGTTCAAAGCTGAATTTTCAACATCATTACTCCATTCTTTAGTCACATGATCCTCCAGAAATCACTCTAATATGCTAATTTGTTGCTCAATAATACCATTCATAAGTATTAGCAATGTTTAAAACAAATGTGCAGTTTTTCAGGGTTCTTTGATAAATAGAAAGTTCAAGAGAACAACATTTATTTTGAATAGAATCTTTTGTAACATCTTTTGTATAAATGTCTTCACTGTACCTTTTAAACAAATTTAATTCATCTTTGATGAATAAGTATTGATTTCTTTTAATTTCCCTCAAAATCAAAAACTCTTGACATAGTAAGCACACTGACCCCGAACTTTTGAACGGCAAGTTTATATGGTACAAAAGCTTTCTATTTCAGATAAATAATGTTCTTTTGAACTTTCTATTCGTCGAAGAATCTTAAAATAAAAATGTAAATAACTTGTCAACATTGATAATTATGAGAAATATTTCTTGAGGATCAAATCATCATATTAGAGTGATTCTGAAGGTTTTTGTGACACTGAAGACTGGAGTAACAACTCAGCTTTTATTACAGGAATAAATTAGACTTTACTATATATTCACATTCACAAACTGTTTTAAATTGAAACATTATTTCACAATGTTTTGTATTTTAATCAAGAGTGAGCAGAAGAGGCTTCTTTTAAACGGCACTGTTCTTGCTGAGGTGTTGTAGACTAGGCGGTTGTCAAAGCGTTGGATATTTGGTTGCTAGTGCATTCTGGGTGATTGCTTACCGAGAGCCTACCTTCAGGTTTCTATGATTTTCAGGTCCTTAGATATGGGTCTTCCCACTTTGTCCACCAAGTGAAACTGGCAAGTCAGATTTCACAGTTATGCACTTTTATATAATCTTTTAAGAAAAAGAGCAAGTCTTTGCGGCATCACGTCGCACAACATTTAATAGAATCTTTTTTCTATTTTGTACAAAATGGAAACAATGCAAAACAAACCAAAGAAGTTTCAGATAAGGCTATGGCTTTCACACAGTTCAAACGCAAGGTAAACCTGCAATAGCTTTAAGATTGATAACATTCTCAATACTGTAACTGATGCAATTCTGTGCATGAATGCAAGCAACTCGACACACGACCACATGGCGAAAGAAAATATGGTTGAAATCCCATGTCAACGTGCATGGCATGGATATGCATTACGTCACGCAAGGATTGGGAATTCGATGACGCCCAACCCTGGAGACAAATCATAAGAATTCTATAACCTCACACCACATCGTCCAGCAACCAACGAGCAGGACGATTCACATCAAAAACACTTTAATAAACTACATTGTTAACAGCGTAATCGGAAATTTCAGTTATGTCAAATTCCAGAAGACAGCAGGCTCATTTTGTTGGCAAAAAACCCTGAGTGACGCTACACTGGACAGATGCCTTGGAGCTTATGTCAGTCTGGGGAGTGTCCATAAACCAGCTATGTTGCAAAAACGGCTAAGGTTGCAAATGGATGTTAAGAATTCAAAACACATGGCATGATCTTGCTGGACCTCAGACTACCAGCTCTAGGCAAACATTATGAATATAGGAAGGGTTTCTTAGTCAAGAAGGAAAATGTAGAACGTCTTTTATACATTACGTATTTTGTGGGTTAAATTTCGGATCTTATGAATGAAAAACACGGAGGTCATTTGTGTAAAAGTACACAGTAGAGAAATAAACAAACATGCATTTCCTAAACAGTGTTTGGTTTCCTATTGCATTCAGTGTGGCGAGTCCAGCGAGGAAATTAGGCCTGCATCGACATCGTTGAAATCTCCGACGGACAGCCGAGTTGTGCCGTGGCTGTCCGTTCACGAGTCTTACTGCTGTTTGCACTCTGCAGGAGGAGGGTCTTCTGGAAGAACAAGACGAAGATAAAAGATTAAGAGGAAGTAGTTCAATGGTTCAATTCGTTCATAATACATGCTGGGTTTGGTAAAGGTGAAGTATGAAATTTCTGCACCAGTAGTTGCATTAAACATAATTGCAGAAATATTGTTTCCAAAACGATTTTGGCACCACCCCTGTCTGTCATTGTTTAGTCCCGCCCCCAAATCATGCTAAAGACTGGCTCAGGTATGATGTCAGAAACCGGAAGTCTAATTTGTCGCTGGTTCCTTTGAGATTTTCCTATGGGGTTTGAAAGGGTTCCTATGTCAGTCACTACAACGTAGGTCAGACTGACCTATAGGAATCTCGCTAGAGAGCCAATTTACTTCGAGTGAATCTAAAACAAGCCAATGCACATTGGCGTGCAATCATTTGCAACAGCTGCGCGTCCTCGTCAGCGCGGGTATATAACGAGCGGCTGTGTGATTGCACTTCAGCTTTTTTCTTCGGAGCCAAAGCTTCATGCCTCTACTAAGAGTTGAATCGTTTGAAACAAACCTTCTGGAAGATCTCTCGCTTCGTGGCACGGGTGATACGGCACTTCAGCGCGAGCGGCGTCTCTCTCTCTCTCTCTCTAAGAGCAAAAACCAAAGGCTGTTTTTACAGCTGGTAAGACGGCGGAGAGAGAATCAGCGCACGTGCAGGCGCACATTCCTGCCCGTGTCCGCATCAGCTGTTCCCCTGTGTGTCTCAGTGTCTGCGAGAGCAGTTCCTAAAAGAGCTTACACAGATAGTTTGCGTCTTTTTAAAGATGACATTCTATCTGTGTGTTTCTGGATGCGGTCGTTACCTGGGATCGCAGGATGGTCACAAACGCTGTCTCGTGTGTCTGGGCTTACAACACGCACAGGCAGCGTTTGTGGATGAGTCATGTACCCATTGTGGGAAGATGACCATCTCGGAGCTGAGGTCGAGACTCTCGTTCCTGCAAAGGGGCGGAGTCCCCGTGCCGGCGCCCGTTCCAATCCTCCTGTGAGGGTTGCTTCGGACGCTGGCGCGGGTGACCTGAGGATTACAGTGAGCGCGCTTCCTTCGGGGAACCAACCCCCTAGGAACCCTCACTCCTCTCAGTCTCCGCAACCATGTGAGCTGCCAAGGGAGCGTGCTGGACCACCCACGAGGTGTGTGCCAACCGTTTCCTTTGGCGCTCCCGCGACGATCAGATGTCGATCGCGGCATCGGAGGGTGGGTCAGACGTCTCTGCGGATGACGTGTCGGAGCCGCTGCCTCCTTCGGGGGTACCAGCGGTGCCCGATACGGACCCGGAGATGATGGCCATGCTTTCCCGGGCCGCCGAGAGGGTCGGGCTCGTGTGGAACCCTCCACCGGGTCCCGAACCCTCGAGGCTGGATGATTGGTTTCTCGGGGTGGCGCGTGCTGGCTCTCAGCAACCCACCCCAGTGCCATTCTTCCCGGAAGTGCATGAGGAGCTCACTGGGACGTGGACGGCACCTTTTACTGCCCGAAACCGTTCTAGTGGTTCCTCCTCCCTCACCACCCTTGATGGCGGGGCAGCGAAGGGTTACGCGCGCATCCCGCCGGTGGAGCGGGCCGTTGCTATGCAACTGTGCCCTAACTCCACTTGGCGCGGAGAACCGTGTCTCCCTTCCCGGGCCTGTAAGTACTCGTCGGACTTAACCGGCAAGGCTTACAAGGCCTGTGGGGAAGCTGCCTCTGCTGTGCACGCTTTGGCGTTGCTCCAAGTCCATCAGGCTAAGGCACTGAAGGAACTGGACGAGGGTGGTCACGACCCACTGGTGTTCCAAGAACTCCGGCGGGCGACGGACCTCGCGCTTCGTGCGACGAAGGCTACCGCTCGCTCAGTGGGCCGTGCGATGTCCACCATGGTGGTCCAGGAACGTCATCTCTGGCTGTGTCTGGCCGACATGCGGGAGACCGATAAGCTCCGGTTCCTCGACGCCCCGTGTCCCAGACCGGCCTCTTCGGCGACGCGGTCGAGAACTTCGCCCAGCAGTTCTCGGCTGTACAGAAGCAGACTGAGGCCATCAAACACATCTTGCCTCGGCGGTCAGCTGCTGCCTCCACCCCACCGCCGGCGGCTCCTCAGTCTGCTCGTCGCCGGGGGCGTCCGCCTGCGCCCTCCCCGACTCCCGCACCGCAGCAGCAGCCTCCACCGAAGCGGCGCCGCGGAGCCGGTCGCCGTCGGAACGCCCCGCCCGTCCAGGCCCCCGCCAAGAGGGCGGCAGAGCCAACACCAAGCGGCCCTAGGACGGGCAACCCAGAGATGGCGGGGACTGCTCTCCAGGAGACGATGGCCGCATCGCTCCCTCCCCCGGAAGAGGGCCGGGTGGAAAATCCTTTGTTTTGTTTTGATTCCGCGCTGGCCCCAGAGCCAGCGGTACCCAAGATTTCAATAAAAGAGCAGTTTCTACCATCTCTGGGTCCGAAGAGGACTTGGAGAGCAGTGGGGGGACAAAATCCTCACCACTCTCTTCCTCCTCTTCTATCGCCAGCTGGCAGCAGTGTACGGTCCGAGCAGCGCCACCGAGCCGCCTCCCGCACCTCCTGCCCCGTGGAACCAGGTAAGCGTTTCACAGCACGCTCAGACCTCGCTGGGGGCTGCCTTCCAGAGAGAGCCCCCCCAGCCAGGTCCCTGTGTTCCACTTCGCTGCCCCACTCCGGGTACGCCTGACGGTCCCCTTGGTCCCGCTTGTACGGTCTCTGAGAGCCTGGTTAGCGCTCCCCAGTCCGTCTCGCTGGCTCATCCGGACCATCAGGCTCGGCTATGCGATTCAGTTCGCCCGGCGTCCCCCAAGTTTCGGGCCATCCACTCCACTACAGTGAGAGCAGCCGATGCCCATGTCTTGCGCGCGGAGATCGCAGTCCTACTGGCGAAGGACGCGAGAGAGCCGGTCCCTCCAGCCGATATGAAGTCAGGGCACTACAGTCCCTACTTCATTGTACCCAAGAAAGGTGGTGGGTTACGACCGATCTTGGACCTGCGAGTTTTGAATCGGAGCCTCCACAAGCTACCGTTCAAAATGCTCACGCACAAACGCATCTTCGAGTGCATCCGTCCCCGAGATTGGTTTGCAGCGATCGACCTGAAGGACGCGTACTTTCATGTCTCGATTCTCCCTCGACACAGGCCGTTTCTGCGCTTTGCGTTCGAGGGTCGAGCATATCAGTACAAGGTCCTACCCTTCGGGCTGTCCCTGTCCCCCCGTGTCTTCACGAAAGTCGCAGAGGGGGCCCTTGTTCCCATGAGAGAACAGGGCATTCGCATCCTCAACTATCTCGACGACTGGCTCATACTAGCACACTCTCGAGATCAGTTATGCGATCACAGGGACCTTGTGCTCAGGCACCTCAGCCAGTTGGGTCTTCAGGTCAACTGGGAGAAGAGCAAACTCGCCCCCGTGCAGAGGATCTCTTTTCTCGGTATGGAGTTGGATTCGGTCGCACAAACAGCGCGCCTCACAGAGCAGCGCGCTCAGTCGGTGCTGAACTGCTTGAACACGTTCAAGGGCAGGATGGCGGTCCCACTGAAATTCTTTCAGAGGCTCCTGGGGCATATGGCAGCAGCAGCAGCGGTAACCCCGCTCGGCTTGCTTCATATGAGACCGCTTCAGCACTGGCTTCACGACCGAGTCCCGAGATGGGCGTGGCATCACGGCACTCACCGGGTGGCAATCACACCGGCCTGCCGTCAGACCTTCAGCCCGTGGTCCGATCCCTCATTCCTTCGGGCAGGAGTCCCCTTGGAACAGGTATCCAGGCACGCTGTGGTGTTCACAGATGCCTCTGCCACCGGCTGGGGTGCCACGTACAACGGGCATGCAGTGTCAGGGGTGTGGACGGACCCTCATCTGCACTGGCATATCAATTGCCTCGAGTTGCTAGCAGTACACCTCGCTCTGCGCGTCTGAAGAGGCCGTGGCAGGGCAGGGATGTGCTGGTCCGGTACGGCACACACTGCTGACCGCTGCGCGACACACTCACGCGGCAAGGTGGTTGACGCTCCCCGCATGTCGCACTCGGCCCAGCTCTCCTCCTCTGGAGTCAGAAGCATCTGCGGTCCCCTTCCAGCCCATGCAGCGCCCGGCGTGCTCAACAGTGTGGCTCCGACGAGCTACCACGAGCTCCTGCTCCCGGGAGAATGGCGGGGCTCCGAGGCCACCCAGGTGAGTTCAGCTGCCATCTGAGAGATAGACGGTAATTGGCCCCAGGCTCAGACCTGTTTGCCTCTCTCCAAAGACCTTCGCCACTGCCAGCGCGTCGCATCCCTGACCGAGGGAACACTCGGCACCCACGCACTGGCACACAGCTGGCCCCCTGGGCCTTCGCAGACGATGCGTTGTCCCCCAGCTAGCCTTCTCGCCCAGACATTGTGCAAAGTCAGGGAGGACAAGGAGCTGGTCCTTCTGGGCGGCTCCTGCATCTGGCCCACCCGGGACCCTGGTTCCCAGAACTCATGCTCCTTGTGACAGTCTCCTCCTCCCTGGCCCATCTCCCTCCTCCCCCAGGATCTTCTGACTCAGAGACGGCGGCACCATGGGGACCCCGCCCAGACCTTGTGAAACTCCAGGGTCTGGTCCTGGAATCTGGGACGCTGGAGGTCCAGCGATGTTACCCCAGGAGGCACTGGCACCACCACCACCTCAGCAGTCGGCCGCCGTCCCACGACGCCCGGGCCCTACGCCTGAAGCCTGGAACCTGTTCGCGAGCTGGTGCTGCTCCTGCCAAGAACCCCTCTGGAGAGGTGTTCCAGGTGAGGTCCTGAGCTCTCCTTCTTACAGCAAGGGTTGGAGCGAAGACTGTCTCCCTCCACCTCCTAAAGCCTCCACGCCTCTGCTATTTCAGCTTAGCCCATCAACTGCACATCTTTGAGACTGCGAAACAGCTTGGAAAGTACGAGCCTGGTCGTTCAGCCTCTCTGCAGGGGGGCGAGAATCGACCAAATCCCTCCTTCGACCCCCTCCACACCCTCTTGCGGATCTCTCCCCTGGTGCTCCGAAGACATTTCAGGACTGTCTCCCTTCCAGCCGGGATGCAATCAGTGGACTTAAAGCTTCTCTCCATGAAGACTTTGCCACAGGTTGCATTGGCCTCAGTCAAGAGGGTAGGAGGACCTGCACGACATCCTCGGTCCATCGACTTAAGCCCAGAGTTCCGGGCTCGGTGACAGCCACTGTGGACCAAAGACCCCCGGCCTGGCCATGCCCCCAAAGGTTCCCACCCCATCCTTCTAGAGACCAGGTAGTGAACCTGCAAGCTGCTGCCCTTGGAGGAGGCAGACCAGCCCCGGCTCTGCTCTGTCCCTCGCGCTCTGCGGACTGTACGTGGACAGAACTGGAAAGCATCTAGAACCTCAGACCAGCTCTTTGTTCTGTCAACGGAGGCCAGCAGAAGGGAAAAAGGCTGTCTCCAAGCAGAGGATGGCCCACTGGATAGTGGATGCTGCATCGCCCTCTGGCTGACCAAGCTCAAGGCCCAGCCCCTGCCCGCTCAGGTCCTGCATGCACATTTCACGCAGAGGCTGCCCTGTGGCATCTCCTGGGCGCGGCTGGCCGCTGGTGGACCCTCGCCAACATACCTGGAGAGCTGGCAGGCTGGGCGAGGAACACCTACGCGATTCGTCACAACTACAGCCTACGGGTAGAGCGGTCGTCCTCCCTCGGGTCTCCACTGGAAGTGGGTAGAAGCATCTGAGAGGCCCAGCTCTGTTCGGCTTGGCTGCGCCCTACTGTGCAACCGCATTGCTCCAAGGAGACCAAAAACCTGTTCGAGTCTCTCCAACACCCTCGCGGCTACACGCACATGGCGGCAGCGTCGGGACCCAGGCCCCTGTCCGACTGAATCCTCTGAGAGCCTGGACTCCGGGCTGGAAGTTCCAGATGCGCGACCCTGTTGGGATCCCATATGCGTAGCATGTCCCACGGCTGCTCTGAAATCGGAGCCCCCGCTCCTTCCCTTGGGCTTAAGTCACCCATTAATTCATACTGGGAGAAACAGCCTTCGGGTTAGTCCATATGTATTTTCCACATAACTCTCTGAAGAAAGTGGGTTCCGCAGCGTTCCCCTCCCTCTGAAAAAGGGCACGCTTTCCCAGTGTTATCCAAGTCTCACTGTATGGGTTATAAAGGAACAACAGTGTCAGACACTCTCTGTGTAACCCTCCTCCTATCGTCCTTCCAGGCAAGAAGGTGTAGAGGCTTGCATGGGGCGCTGGATGGGGTGCAGCGACTGTGGCGCTTTGGTAGGGATTCCTATAGGTCAGTCTGACCTACGTTGTAGTGACTGACCGATAGGGAACGTCTCGGTTACATATGGTAACCCTCGTTCCTGAGGGAGGGAACGGAGACGTAGGTCCCGTCGCCACATCTGCTGCTGCCCGCCGGGGGGCCAGGCTTTCCAAGTTTGGCTCCTCAGCAAAAAACTGAAGTGCAATCACACAGCCGCTCGTTATATACCCGCGCTGACGAGGACGCGCAGCTGTTGCAAATGATTGCACGCCAATGTGCATTGGCTTGTTTTAGATTCACTCGAAGTAAATTGGCTCTCTAGCGAGATTCCTATAGGTCAGTCTGACCTACGTCTCCGTTCCCTCCCTCAGGGAACGAGGGTTACCATATGTAACCCGAGACGTTTTTATCCATTATGAGTAAAATAAAGCCTGTGGTAAACATAGCTTAAAGGATTAGTTCACCCAAAAATGAAAGAGCTTCGTTCGTCTTCGGAACTCAAATGAAGATATTTTTGATTAAATTAGAGAGGTGGATCACTGCTACATAGGATGCCTGAGGGATTCGAAACTAGATTTCCACAACGCATGTTCTCGCGCATGCATCGTGGAAATCTCTTGAACTCTCGTCTCAGGCCTACAAGAAATAAATGGAGTAGTCGAATAAAGTTGTTATTTTTGTTTGTTTTTTCACACAAAAAGTATTCTCGTCGCTTGATAAACTTATACTTGAGCCACTGTTGTCACATGGAATATTTAAACATTTTCTTTAATGACTTTCTGGGCCGTCAAGTTTCAATCCCTTAGGAGCCTATGTAGCAGTGATCCACCTCTCAAATTTAATCAAAAATATCTTCATTTGTGTTCCGAAGATGAACGAAGGTCTTATGGGGTTGGTAAAGCATGGGGGTGAGTAATTAATTACTTAATTTTCATTTTTGGGTGAACTAACCCTTTAATACGATGACTGCGTTTACATGCATTTAATAACCCGTTCAAAACCGGATATTAGCAATAACCCGGTCGCGAACGGCCATGTAAGACACCGGCAAAAACCCGAAAATGCTCATATCCCGCATTTTAAAAACCGGGATATTATACCTGGGTACCCCTTTCTAACCCGAATTTTTGGTCATGTAAACGCGTATCGGCATATCCCCATAGTGATTTGTGTTCTGCACATGTTTTATTCGCAACTTCTCGGCGCATACAAAAATCCACGTGCAGTATACCGGAAGTAAACATGGCGAGACACAGCACAGCATACTTTTGGAGTGAGCTCAGTAACGTTACCAGCATCTAAGCGCAAATAAAGGCTATCGCTATCTGCCCCGAACTATTCATTATCCGCGTGCTACTGTAGTTGTTGTCTTTGGATACAGGAAGAAGAATCGGAAATGACGCATTTTGCATCTCAAGGTTGTCTGTACGTCTAGACGCTGAACCGCGTGTCGCGTTTACATCAGGATATTGCAATTCCATGCATACAGGATAAACTCTCTCTGCTCACACGCATGTAAACGGGTTATTCCTAATGTTTTCAGAAACCCGAAAAGTGACCTTAACCTCGACCATAACCCGAAAATTGGCTGCATGTAAACGTAGTCATTGACGTTTCGTTCAACAGCTTAAGTTACACACACTCACTATCCAAGCTGTCTTATTTAGTTACTTATTAAAAACGTATGTTTTTAAAGTGCTTCAAATTCATGTTTTCGCTGTGGATGTCTTATTTACGTTGTAGAACAAAACTTCAAAGTATAGTCAAGTTAAATTCCCCACAGGCTTTATATTACACATGCACTATATTGCCTAAAGTATTATGACAGCCCTCCAAATCATTGAATTCTGGTGTTCCAATCACTTCCATGGTCACAGTTGTATAAAATCAAGCACCCAGGCATGCAGACGCTTCTGCAGACATGTGAAAGAATGGGTCGCTCTCAGGAGCTCAATGAATTCAAGTGTGGTACCGTGATAGGTTGCCACCTGTGCAATAAATCCACTTGCAAAATTTCCTCACTAAATATTCCATGGTCAACTGTTAGTGGTATTATAACAAAGTGGAAGCAATTATTAACTCTGCAGAGTCAATAGCTACAGGCCTCCAAACTTCATGTGGCCTTCAGATTAGCTCAAGGACAGTGTGTAGAGAGCTTCATGAAATGGGTTTCCATGGCCGAACAGCTGCATCCAAGTCTTACATCACCAAGTGCAATGCAAATGGCGGCGGCTGATGCTGTGGTGTAAAGTAGGCTACCACTGGACTCTAAAGCAGTGGAGAAGTGTTCTCTGGAGTGACAAATCACGCTTCTCTGTCTGGCAATCTGATTAACGAGTCTCGGTTTGCCAATTCCCAGGAGAATGGGACTTGCCTGACTGCATTGTGCCAAGTGTAGAGTTTGGTGGAGGGGGATTATGGTGTGGGGTTGTTTTTCGAGGGTTGGGCTTGCCCCTTAGTTCCAGTGAAATAAACTCTTAATGCTTCCGCATACCAAGCAAGCGTGACACACAAGTCCTCAAAAGTGAAGCCAAAATGTCTCGATCGCCCCCTGTGACCGGTCCTAGTATAGAGGGAATGCGCGTGACGTCACCATCCGGTCACTTGCCTGCAGTTTCTCACAGTGAGTGGCAAAAAGACTGAGCGGCTGTATATGTTTTCAGCGTGAATGCCGCAAACACAACACATATAAAGTGGGAAAGAGCTTTGCGATTGACTGTACAACTAGATTTGACAAAAAATCAGAGGTATATTTTTACAGACTGCTATAGAAAGAGGAGCAAATGGATCGCTGCAATTCACAAAAACAACTGGACTGCAGAAAGTGGAAAGGTGGATTTGCAGTTATCATTTTGTGTCAATATGCTGAATTTAGCTGTAAAACCATACCCATATATTTTGTATTGTTAAATATATGAACAACTCATCAATTAAAAATGTATCATTCCATATTCTGCATTATTGGATGTTTCTTAATAAACACTGACCAAAAAAAAAAAAACTATAAAGTTTTATGGCTGTACGAATATGATGATATATAGGCTATATACAACACTGATATAAGTGATCACCCAGATTTAGACCTATATTATATTTACATAAAGCGTTCACAGGCAAATTTGCTTTATGTTTACCGTCTATATTGCTTTTATTTCCCCGGCGTCGAAATCAGGCAAACATTAATGTCAGGCAACACGATTGCTGGCTGCATGTCAATATCCTTGGATCACTGGATCTTTAGTAAGTTGTGAGGAACACTATATTGAGTCCAACATTAAGTTTAAATTGATGAAATTGTTCGTTTTAGTCGCATTTCGCAGTTTCACCTATTGAATCCAGTCACGCAGCAGATCGTTTGCCACTCAGTCAGGCTGAGGGGGTTGTTCCGGCAAGGAAAGTGACGTCAATGCATTCCCTCTCTAGGTAATAAACCCCGCCTCCCCATGTTATTAAAAGGGACATGAGACCAACTAAACAATTAAATTACACTTCACATATCCTTTTCCCAAAGATAGTTTCTTTCATTTACTGTAGTTTCTATCACGTTGATGTAATTTCAAGAGTTTGTTTTTAAAATAAGTTTGTTTTTAAGTTAGTTATGTGATGCTATAAAAACGGTGCAGTGACATCATGATTGACAGCTGTGATTGACAGGTTCTCTGTGTCGAGGTAGTCACTGAAGCACCAACAGATTTTTTTTCATAATGTTTACTATGTGGTTAGTAGTTGTATATACCTTACTTTAACGAGGTTCTGCAATCAGAGATGAACAGAGCAGACAGAGGCCACTTAAGTGAGTGTGAGGCGTGTGCTTGCGATTGATTCCACGAGAGTGAAGGCAGGGCCTTGTTTTCGCGGCTTTACTTCCTGCTCACGACTGTGAATGTCTGGTTCCGAAAACGCAAGTGTGCAGACTCCAGTCCCAAGATGTCAGCGCCATATCGGGACATTGGCGGCTTCAGTTCTCGCAGATGGAAAAGAGCGGAGGAGCGTCGTCCATCTTTTTTTACAGTCTATAGCGGCTATAGCCGCTTTCCGACCAAGTAGTTACAGGAACTTAGTTATAGGAACTGTCCAATTCTAAACATTTCTAAGAACTACTCTCCCCCAAACTCGGTTTTGCTGCTTGTGTTCACACTGGCCAAGTGGCCATAGGAACTGGTGGGTAACGCAAGCACGGCGACGGTCTTTATAGCATCATCGCTAGACGTAGCGCGGCCACATACAACAACAAACTGCCTTGCCGGGACCTTAATAACAGACAACGAACGGCGGCGTTTAAAGATTATGCTTGAGTTCTGTACAGAGAAACACAGAAGACGAAGGCTCCAGCGTAATATGATATTAAGTAATATGATGGAAGAAGATAAAAGAGCAGAGCAAAACGACGGGTAAGTTTAGCTAGCATTAGCAATTAGCTGGTTGAATGCGTTATGTTTGTCTTAATCCTCATTGTAATGTTTTGCAAAAACACAGAGCGTATGGTAGACAGCGCGCTACAAGTTCCGTGTTGACAGTGAGCATGACTTTTAAGTTGAACCAATCAACGTAGACCTAGGAAAAGGGAACAAAAAAAGTCCTCGCTCTAGACTAGGTACTGAACGAGTTATAGGAACTAAAAAATCCCCAATTTAGTCCGGTCGGAACACGTAGAAAAAAAGGGTTATAGGAACGTTAGGTTCTAGGAACTGCAAAAGTCCCTCTGGTCGGAAAGTGTCTTATGATACCAAGACATTTTGGACAATTTCAACTTTGTGGGAACAGTTTTGGGATGTTCCAACATGACTGTGCACCAATGCACAAAGCAAGGTCCATAAAGACATGGATGAGTGAGTTTGGAGTGGAGAAACTTGACTGTCCTGCATAGAGTCCTGACCTCAACCCAATAGAGTGCCTTTGGGAAGAATTAGAGTGGCGACTGGAAGCCAGGCCTTCTCGTCCAACATCAGTGCCTGACCTCACAAATGCACTTCTAGAGGAATGGTCAAAAATTCCCATAAACACACTCCTAAACCTTGTGGAAAGGCGTTGCAGAAGAGTTGAAGCTGTTATAGCAGCAAAGGGTGGGCAAACTTGATATTAAACCCAACGGATTAAGAATCCAAGCAAATAAAAAAAGTCCATTATAAAGCCCCATAGGAAAATCACAGAGGAACCAGCGGTGAATGAATTTTCCAGGTTCTGAAGTCATACCTGCACCAGTTTATTAAACCAGAGGTTAAAACGTCATGCAAAGTATTTTACTGTGAAAAAATTGTGTACTTCACCTTTAAGTTAATTAAGAATTGAGAAGTTTAGTCTAAAGCCGCGTTTCCACTGCAGGAACTTTCCCCAGGAACTAGGAACTTTGGGTGTGTTTACACCGTAGGAAGCAGGGTCTAATGAAGTTCCAGGTAAAATCTCCCCCCCCAGAAAGTCCCTGCTGGTGAGGTAGTACTTTTTCAGAGTTCAGAAACTTTCTGGGTGGGACTTGTGCGCTGAACATGCTGATTGGTTCTTACCACGCTATTCTTTCTGCCCGATGGCGCACGTTTGTCCCATCCATCTCACGGTCAAAGTCCGCTGATAACAAACGCCTACTTTAATATCTAGAATTACGAGCTGTCTGAATACGCTTTGGGCGCTCGTCTCTTTTCTGCTGTTTTGTTAATTACCTCGTTAGTAAACCAATCGTACACAAAAGCAGCAAAGCTTGAATCTCCTCGATACAAAACTCAAAACAAACGCGTGGCTAGGAAGAGCAGTCGCACGCATTTCAACGTCAATACATAATCTTCCCGCCCCGGACCAGGGGCTCGTTCTTCGTACGTTGCTTAAAACATCCGAGATCAAATGAGACATCTAAGATGATATCATCGTGCTAATCATGATCCGGCTAATTGGGTTCTTCGAACACACCTGTTGTTTATGATTAGTATCGCTGGATTGAGTTATCTGAGATAACTGCGCGTTCTCGCGTTGGTTTAAAAGGGGACATGTATCGATAGCAGAAACAGTGATCAGCAGCGCTGCTATTGGCTGTTCAGCATGGCCAAAGAACACGCCCAGTTTTTCTCCCAAGCAGAGCAAGCGCTTTTAATGGAAGGTTATGCCGAATTTCAGTCTTTAATTAAAGCGCCAGGAACACCTCAAAGTGTGCAAAAGCCAGGAGAGAGTGCTGGCAAAAGTAGAAGACAAATTAAATGCGTTTGTGGTGGCCATGTTAGATATTTTAATAACGTTAATGTTTTAATAACATTATTATTATTATTTTATTTTTATTTTCATAATTTCATTGTAATGTCGAGTCACCACACTATAATAATGGACATGGTGAAAGTGAAGTACAAAAATATTCTACTATTAAAATTAATATTAATATCTAATAGCCTATTCTAAATATTCTACTGGTAATTGTACTAGGCCTTATAGGCCTACTAGTCTCTTTGAAAAAGGCACTGTTAAATAAATGATTGTCTGTTTATAAAAGCAAACAGGAAAAGGGCTAATGATGCTCCTGACCCTGGCAGAAGAGCTGACCCTTGGGATAATGTGAATTGCCCTGTTGTGAAGGGCATCCCTGGGTTCAGCTCTTACAGACCCACATCAGGGACCAGTAGCAGCAACACCTTCATTACTGGGAAATGAGACTTAAATTATCTTTGTACACTGTGAAATAATTTGTTGCTGCATTAAATTAAGTAGGCCTATAATCCAAATTGGCTGGTTTAGTCATTTCAACTGTCAAATCTTGAGTAATAATAAATTGCTTTGTCTTGTGAAGTTGTGAAAGTAAAAACTGATAAACTTATGTTAATGTAAAAAGATTTTGCCATGAGTTATTAATCACATTGCACTGGAGAGTAAAGAAAACTTCTCAGATGACTGTCCTTTGGAGGAAGTACTTTAATTTAATTGATGGCTTTAATTGATTTATACTTGTGCCTATGCCTATTATTTCTGACAGGAGTCCACATGTACAGAAAGGCCTACAGAAGAGTCTGCACACAGCAGTGATACAGGGGTGGCCAGTGTAGAGACAACTTTTCCTTTTTATTTGTTGCATGAGGCATGTGTGACACAAACGACACAGGGTGAAATTCGTTCCCTATATGAGTCTTCAACAGAAAATAGAGTATTTTAGAAAAAAACTAAAAATCAGGAGGAGAAATAGAACTTGACTAAGAAAAAAATTGCACTAAAAAAGAGTTGCTTCAAAACTTCAGAGTAAAATACACTATTTCACACAGAGTACTATTGCTGACCTGGCATAATATCTCTTATTAAAAGATGACTGAATAACTGGCTTTTCTTTACAAAGAAATATTGAAATAAAACTCTAAGCAAATAGAGTTTAGCAAATTTGTCTTGTCTTTTATTTTAGGCTTAATTAAACTTTTTTTTTTCTGATGTTGGCAGTGTTGTGTAATATGGCACATGCAATGTCACAGGCCCTGTCAGGTGCAACCCTCAGGCTTTTTAGACCCTGAAATCTTCCCTTTAGTGGCCAAAGCTCATTTCATTGTGTGCCCTTGTCCTAGAGCTGCATTGTAACTGGTCTGAGGTTTGGGTCAGGGAATGAAACACCTGTCTCCATGCAGGATCCTGTTGTATAATGGAAAAAATGCATTTCTCAGCATAAGTGTTTGTAATACCGTGAGTTTGATATTTATAATTTTCCTAACCACGTTCAAATAATGTGCATAAATGTGAATCTCTGAAAATTCTTGAGTCATGCAGATCCTGGCCATTTTGCTTTCACCCTGATTTGTGATATGGAACATGGTCACACACCATCTAAGAGATTTTACTCAGTCAACTGCCTTTTAAAAAATATAGATATAATATTACTAATCTGGAATATTACAAATTGTAATAGTAATTTGGCTGCACATTTACATAAGCCCCCTTTCTGCTCACAAAATCCCTTCATTGAGGGCTTGCATTATCAATAAATTATAATATACCATAAGAAAACACGAAGATCGTTTCATGAGAAAAAAAATGAATAAATCTCAGAAATTAGGCTACACTATCGCGCTGCGCTTAAAGGACTTCCTGTATCAGCCGCGAATCTGAATCCTGTTTACATGAAATAAGTCTGCTCGCGAGCAGGTTCAAGCTGACGGACCTGTTGCTATGACAGCAAGTCCAGGATGAGCTTCGAAGAACCAAACGATCCAAAGATCATGGCAAATCGCCAACAATCAAATCCAGCTAACTGAGTTAGCGACGTACGAAGAACGAGCCCCAGTACTTTAGTACGCGGTGTAACGCAGTAAGCAAGAGGTCTGGGGGAAAAAAAAGTTCCTGTGAAAAAAGTTCCTGGGACAAATAGTTCCTGGTAATTGCGGTGGAAACGCGGCTTAAGATGTCTAAGAAAAACTTCAGGTTTCAGGAGGTTTTAAACTTTTATTTGAGGAATATTGTTTATAATATGATATTGAGTTTGTATCTATTGGTCCTGCACTGCCTGATGATTTTAAGAAATGAGTCCATGTTGGCTAATGTTGATTAACTGAATTCTTAAGTTTAATGTACAATGAAAGCACATTGCATATTTCATTGCAGTTCTCCATATTTCCTCTTTTTCTTTTCATAAATCATTACTATTGGTTACCTTTTACATTTGTCTTTGGGATTTGCAAGATATTTAACCAATGAAAAGTATTAAAAAGCGCTTGTGACTTAAATTCGTAACTCCATTGGATCTTACAGACACGGTGCTGTACAGTTTGGAACTGTCTCTGCTTGTTTGTAATGCAAGGGTAAATAAAGGACTAGCTCTTTGAATAAGTTCAGTGTAATTATCCTTTAAACGCTGATGTTTTGTGTGTTTAAAGAGAGGAGAAGAGTATCTTAGTCTTAGCATTTGTCGTTGAGAGTCATAGCCAGTACTGTCTTAAAGGGATACTTCAGGATTTATCATTAAGCTTTGTATTAGTAGAAAACCTGTAGTATTTTCGAACCACCGTGCTTTCCACCCTCTATATCTTCCTGAGAAGAGAGATTTATGTATTTTTTGTGTGGAAGAAATCCTCTGATGACGCAAAAAACACCATTGGAGGATTTTGGAAGCTTTGTTTGGAAGCTAAGCTAGCAGGCTCTTGTTCTGTGGAGAAGCTGAGTAGTAGGGGTTACCATCCTCTTTCCCAGACATGTCTGGCCGTTGATGTATGGGATTCATCGGATAATGGTGATCACGCCACCGGCCTCGCGCCGTTCTCCCTCGCTTCGTCCCGCTCCCCACAGTAAACATAATGAATGGCGACTGTAGAACGCGAAAGTTCGAATCCCGGAACATTTTGGGAGATCGCGAAACACATTTTCGGGCAGACTCATCACGGAGACTCTCTAGTAGCCTAGACTTGTTGTTTAACGACTGCGACTCTGTTACCGGTCACGCGTGGCCTCCTCAGGCAGCAAGAAGCAAGTGCATTTCTGGGAGTTGTTGTCTTTCATCCACATAAGCCAAAAATACATTTTCTGGCTTTTCTCAGTCTAGAAAGCTCCAAATTCAAAAATAATTCCACATTTCTTCTACATATCTTTCCAGAGGTGAAGTATCCCTTTAAATAGCCTGTGCGTAGAATCTTTAATAACATGAGATTTTGGTCAAATAACAGAAAATAACAGAAAAAAAAAACGATCAGCCACATAGCTACAGTAAACAGTAGCTGCAAGTTGATAAAAGTGTAATGTGATACACTTACTGCCTCTGTTAGACCCATTCGATGGTTAGACACCTGGCATTAAAATGGATCTGTATCCAGATAAGTTATCCGAGCTTAACATTAACTTTTTGAGGCACTTGTCCTTCGGACAAGTAAATTTATGTTTCACTTGTCCATGCACAAAAGTCACTTGTCCGGGTAAAGATTTATAATTTTATCTAGGGCTGCATGATTGGGGAAAATGTCATATTGCGATTATTGAGGTCAATATTGCGGTTGTGATATGCGATTCGATATAATAAACAAATGGTTTCATGAGTCAACTTGTTTGGTTCTAAACCAAATGTACACACAGATTAGTGATAATTCTGAAATTAGCAATAACAACTAAATGATTGATAACACCTACAATGATCAATAAGCCATTGATGTCTGGATAAAAATTAACTGTCTAACAGGTAGGAGGACATACACAGAAATTGAATAAAGTTACAAACAGTCTGCGCTGCATAAATTATAAATTATATATAGACTACTCCTTATTAAAGCTACACAAGTTCTTTAGTCAAGAGCAGTGAGCAATTTTCTCTGTTCCCTTTGTTCTTTCATTAACTTTACTGACAGAACGCTTTATTGGTAGCTGGCCCTTTAAGAGCTGCAGTTGTGGACAGAGACGCGGATCTCACACACGCCTCATTCTCTCACGAGTCACAACTCTTTGTCCATCATATGACTGCTCTTATGTTATGAAGATACTCGACAAATTACATTTTGGCTTAACTTTTGTCTTGTTGATGTTCGTTCAAGCGCGGAAAGAGAACTTGTGGCTCGTGGTCTTTGCATGCACATTATACTGACGCGAGTCTTTCTGTGAGTCACATTCAGGACATTCACAGGCAGTGCGAAAATGTGTTCATTTCAAATCGGTAAAATTAAATCTGTAAATTAGACGTAACGATGGCACATAACGTAAAGTAACATGGCATTTTATTTTGTTTGAAATTTAACTTGTCCAGTCAGACAACTCATTTTCTCTTCTACTTGTCCAAAAAAAAAATCCACTTGTCCCAAACAAGCGGACAAGCCTTAATGTCGGATAATAAAAAACACGTTAATGCAAGGTGTAAATGCGTTGTGATCGGATTGTCATCGGATCTGCCTGACCACATCTGGAGGTAGTCTGGCTTGCATTGTGTTCGGATCTTTACTAGGTGTAAACACAATCTGGTTGTTGAACCACATATGTATATTTTACTCCTCCCAAAAATGCTAAAAAATAAACGGTGAGAGCGTGTCATATAGGCTATATGTCATGTTTTAGTCAGATATGAAGGCGCTACTGCGAAACGCATCACCGCAGATGAGCGTATATTTATCAAGCCAACGTGCAAACATCGCAAATAAAAGTGAAAGTAAGTCACAGACGCTTAACACACAATCATCTTCAAGTAAAGAAACGAAATGATCTTACCAGCACTGTTGCCAATCTCTTCTTGATGTCTTTGATTTTTAAATTAGCTTATGATCATTAAAATGCAGATAATATATGTTGCTTTTGGTGGCGTGCAATACATTAAATCTGAATATAACGCGGAGTTGAAGATCAGATTTATATCCGTTCTGCAAAAACACATTTATGTGGCCAGGTGTAAATGCAATCGGTAAGATCAGAACACTTATTATCCGGATAACTTCTCTGCATACAGATCGCATTTTAATACCAGGTGTAAATGGGGTCTTAGTCGTTCTGATGGACAAAAACATGCATGTTTGATATTCTCCAAAAGTTCGCTGGTCATAACTCCATATGAGCTTGATTTTGGTAAAATGTTAATATGATGACATGCAAGTGTTTGACAATAAAGCCACAATATCAACTTTGACAGCAGTGTTTAACTATCAAAAAAAAAAAAAAAAAAAACGTTTTTCCCATTTTTGGAAAAGTTTTGTTTTTGGAGATAAAAAGTTTCCACCCGAAATTTACTATATATATGACCTATTTTTCTGTGGCATTCAGTATGAGATTTGATGGTTTGAGTCAGATTTAGGTATGCTATTTCAAATAGATATTCATAAACATGCCGAATCTTTTTGATCTTTGTTAGACCAGTCTGTTACAAAGTTCTATTTAAATGTTAATGAAAGTAGTTGTGCTGCACATCTTTACTAAACCTTATTGATTCTGATATCTGAACGGTAGAATGTTTGAGACACATATAATACTAATTAATTACTAGTAGTAACAGTTACTCATCTACAGACTGCGGTTCACATGAACTGAATTCCAGACTGCCATTTTCAAACCAAACATGGCAGTCAGTTAACCTTTGATCCACACACAACCCTCTCATGTGAAAGTGGCATAAGAGTGAAAGCAGAGGAGAAAGACTAGAATAAAGGGAAGATGGGAAAGATTGATAGGGGAGAGAGCCACATCCCTTCTGGTGTCTCTTACCTAGAAATGCATGAAGTGAGAAATGAATTATGCCTGTAAAGGGGAAGTGGAGGAACAAACACACAGGTTTTACACGTCAGGCATGCAACCCATTATGAGCACCATACAAGTTAATGTTTGAATCCAGACCACTTCAATCAAACACCGATCAGCAATAAAAGTCTATTTAAGTATTCAGACACAGCTATGCTTGGGACAGAACACTACTAACCCTACAATGCAAATTTCTTAAAGTTGAGACATATTTGCATTAAAATGTAGATTTCAATAGTGTAGCATACTATGTTTGTGGCTGCATATTTTATAATATATATATATATATATATATATATATATATATATATATATATATATATATATATATATACACACATACATATATACATACACATATACACACACATAGTAACAATTTACAATGAGGTTCATTAGTTAACTACATTAGTTAGCATGCACTAATAATAAATTGCACTTAGACAGCATTTATTAATCCTTGTTAATGTTAATTTATTAAAATCTTGATAACATTAGTCAATCCAGTGTGAACTAACATGAACAAACAATGAACATTTTTTTATTGACCAACTTTGATTAAACTTTATTTTTATAAACTAACATGAACAAAGATGAACAAATACAGTAACAAATGTATTGCTCATGGTTAGTTCATGTTAGTTAATACATTAACATAAACAAATGAAGCTTATTGTAAAGCGTTACCACTTTTTATTCATTTATTTATATTAGGGAAGTGACGGTGAGAATATTTCCCACAGGTTAGTTGACATGCGACAACTGCAGCATCACCAGCGTTTTTATTATTATTATTTTTTAAATCATTTAAAAGAGTAGTTCACTTTAGAAAAAAATTGCTGATAATTTACTCACCCCATGTCATCCAAGATATCCACGTCTTTTCTTTCTTCAGTCGAAAATAAATTAAGGTTTTTGATGAAAACATTCCAGGATTTTCTCCATATAATGGACTTCAATGGGAACCAAACGGTTCAAGGTCCAAAAGACAGTTTCAGTGCAAACTGTTCAAAGGGCTTTAAATGATTCCAGATGATGAATAAGAGTCTTATCAAGCGAAACGATCACTTATTTAAAAAAATAAATAACCAAGTTATAAGTTTTATACGCTCAAATGGACAACTTGCTCCATTCTGTGATGCACGTTTGTGACTCTCCTGTTCGAACTCATTTATCAAAATGAACGAATCTTTTCCCGAGTCAATTTTTTCATTTCGTTCGTTGAATGAACGAAATAACACGAAAAAAAGATGAGTTCATTTTGATAAACGAGATTCGAACAGTGGAGTCACAGACGCGACATGGGGGTGAGTAAATTATCAGCAAAGTTTTTTTAAAAGTGAACTACTCCTTTAAAACATTAAAATATTAAGTGGCCTAATGAAATCTTGCCCCAAAATCACACTGCTCACATAAATCAATTCGCAAAAAAATTAAATTGGGCAAAAGAGGATTTAAATTCTCACCGTGGTGTTAAAATCTCCCTCCTCCTCTTCTTCACCTTCCTCATCCAGGTCCTGAATGACAATAATATTTTGCTTTTAAATTATTTATTGCCCAAAAATAAATAAGGCTGTCTATCGAATGATTCTCACCTCCTCCTCTCCCTCTTCAAGATCCTCCTCTTCAAACTGCAAAACGTAATGGAATTACAGAAATATTATAAATCAATGTACTTGATTCAACAAACAAACAGGGCGATATATATATTGAATATTTAATTCAATATTGCCATTGAGGTTCATTTATTTGTGATTAAAAATGATAAAAATCAACTGAATACAAACAAAAAAGGGGACCAGTCCCACGACCCAACCCTAAAATAAAGTTCCAAAATAAATCCCAATAAATGAAATACTGCACAAGCAGAGCAAACACATACACATACAGTATTTTGAATATTTATTTCAAAAACCATTTTCACACGATAAATAGTCAACAGAGTAGACGTACACTATCGATCTTCTAAGGCCTCTCCTGTGAAATAAAGCATGGCTCTGGGAATGACCCTCTCCCGAAAGAAGTGGCCGGTCTCAAAATCTGCCAGCTAGAGTGAAGTCCAAGTCTTCATCCTGGACACAAACATGCACAGTGAGCAGATAACATACTTAAACAAATCACAGGATTGAAAACAGCATCTCCACATTTCATATTAATGCAATATGGTCAGTGTGTGACATTGAGTTTAGAGAAGCGAACTAACAAATCACTCATCATGACTGTACTTGTGTTTAAGCAGCTACATACGTTACCACATGAAAAGTTGACCGTAACTGACGCAGAACTCTTTCAATGTTTCCTTTTCATGACGTGTTTTCTAAACTTGCGCTACAGAATGTGTTTGTGTAGGCAGCTGAAAGACGTGTGCTGAATACTGCAATGATTCACATGTTTACAAACACAACAAGCCACTGAGAACGGCAAGGAAGTCCCACTCACCATTCCATCAGGTGTCGCTAGAAAAGAAAGGAAAAAAGTATTAATACTAGAACAGGACTAGAAATAGGAACCAGATAACTTAAATTGTGATAATATTTCATTATACATTTTATGGCATTTTTGATTTAGTACAGTGAACTCATTGACATGTTCAAGAGACCAATTTGAAATTATGCAAGCTTTGTGACATGGTGCATTATCCTGCTGGAAGTAGCCATCAGAGGATGGGTACATGGTGGCCATTAAGGGATAAACATGGTCAGCAACAATGCTCAGGTAGGCCGTGGCATTTAAACAATGACCAATTGGCACTAAGGGGCCTAAAGTGTGTCAGAGAAAACATCCCCCACACCATTACACCACCACCACCAGCCTGCACAGTGGTAACAAGGCATGATGGATCCATGTTATCATTCTGTTTATGGCAAATTCTGAGTAAAATATGACAGAGACATGTTCCTGACAGGTTTTGTGAGACTGCCGCAAGCCATACTTTGAAAAGGTCCTGATCAAAGACTGGCCTGAGGGAGTTGTCTCTTCATGTGGAAGAGTATCCCTTTAAGGGTTAAGTTTCCCTAAGTTAATAACTAATGATCTTTGCAAAGAAAGTGAATCAGATCAAAACTAACTTTAATTTGACAATAACTTTATGCTACAGTCTTATTTAAAGCCAAAACAATCTCTGTTACTTTACTTTATCACTGTAAAGCTGCTTTAAAGCAATCTATATTGTTAAAATCGCTATATAAATGAAGGTGACTTGACGGACACTTCATATTCAACAATATTATTGATCTGACTGTACTGATTCTTTTGAGCTAGAACTGATCTGGATGATGACCGTTTTTTGCAAAACTTACTTTATAGATGAAATGAACTAATTTAATAATTGATGATCTTTATAATGAAACCAAAACAACACTGAACTGACTTCAACAGCCGAAATACATTATTTCCCTGTTATCACTGTAAAGCTGCCTTGAACAATCTGCTTTATATAAAGCGCTCTAAAAATAATGGTGACTTGAAACACAGAAAGCATTACATCATTCAGTTACAGCCATTTCAGTGTAAATGCCACTCCTAGGGCAGGAATGTTGTGGAAATCACCTCAGTAACAGATAAATTACACATATGCCGGTAATCGTGTCACTTTCCCACAGTCTGTGTGCAGGACGGGCGGCATTCTTCACCAGTCGCGGTTAACGGGAAATATCAGCGCTTAAAAATCTTAAGCATTTAATACTAAACATTTTTGGACGGCTGCTTGAGGTGAAGGAAACACTGCAATGTCACAGTCGGTTGAAGAGACACATTCCTAGGCTGGGATGAAAGGCTTTCTGACTGTGTTTGACTATTCAAAACTGAAAAATCTCCTCACACAATCAAAAGCCCTGCTTTCCTTTGACCTGTATTATAGAGAACCTTCAGACACACGCAATACGCATATTTTGGTCTGTCATACATAAGTAAAATGGGTTAGAAACAGGTACGAATTTCTGCACAAAAAAAATGTTTAAAGCTCACAAATAGGACACAGTTCACAAAGAAGTATGAATATGGCTAGCTGTGGAACAGGAAATATTCAATTAGTTCAAATGTATGAAACTGATTTATTGATATATGCAAACTTGATTATTGCATAATTATTTTTTCAGGGCTGTCAAACGATTAATCGTGATTAATTACATCCAAAATAAAAGTTTGTGTTTGCATAATATATGTGATATATATAATTATTTTATGTACATATAAATACACACACATGCTTGTATATATTTAAGAAATATTTTCATGTATATACTGTATATACGTAGATTTATATAATTTATT
This sequence comes from Hybognathus amarus, assembly GCA_030378365.1. Taxonomy (NCBI): domain Eukaryota; kingdom Metazoa; phylum Chordata; class Actinopteri; order Cypriniformes; family Leuciscidae; genus Hybognathus; species Hybognathus amarus. The sequence goes on along the minus strand of JAQIUQ010007137.1, from coordinate 192,574 downwards.
ATATATAAATATCAATATTTTATATAATATTTTTTCTTAAATATACATGCATGTGTGTGTATATATATATATATATATATAATTATACACAGTGCACCCACATATATTATTTAAACACAAACTTTTGATTTTCAAAATTTTGGATGCGATTAATTGTGATTAATCGTTTGACAGCCCTAATTTTTGTCTTTTTGAATTGCTGACAAATATGCATCACACATGTTGGTTAAAACGGTGTAATACAATTTTCATATGCAGTTCAAAATACATGCATCTTAAATTTATGTCTATATTTATCTATATTTTGTTTAAAGACTTTTACAGGCTGACGGAAGACAGTTTTCTTTGACTGCACACTTTCTAAAATCAGCCAATCGCAACTGCAGGTCACTGACCCCTATTAGTTCTCCTCGGTTTACTTCCTGACTTTCTTTGAAATTTGATTAAAATCTATGTTTGTGCCTGTAAATGCAAACCTACGCATCACTAGGAAACACTGTGGCTTAAATATCCTCATATAGAGAAATTATTTAGATCAAAATTTCTCTTTTCGTTTGTGTCGTTTTATCAATTCCTTTAATTTAAACGTATTGACGCCACTTTTTTGGGCATAAAGCGCCTTTGGCAACTGCATGGCAATTATGAGAGAAGTCACAGAGAGTTTTGTTTTTATTTTGCACAAACAGTGACTGTCATAAAGCAATACAGATTTAATAATACACTTAAATCTAATTTGTGACTTTGTTCATCTGGTTTATTTATCATAAGTTTGGGCTAGTAGAAGTTTCTCAATGGCTGGTAACTTGACTGGCCAAGTTGGCTGGTGAGGGATAAAGTTAATTTCAAACCCTGATTATTATGATGATAATGTTGTTATTGTCCATAATTACTATGTAAAAAAGGACAATGTAGTTATTGTGTTCATTTAATAGCAAACACTGCAATTAAGGTGTGATCCGGGTAAGGTTAGGGACAGGTGTGTTGGTATAGGTTTAAGGGTGGGTTAAGGTGTAAGAAAAGGTCAACAGTGTAATTATAGATGTCATTCCAGAAATGAATTACACCTGTAACTATAATTACGAATATATCTTAAATATACAAACAATGTAAAAACATGTACAAAAGTGCACTGTATCAAATTATTAATTTAAAGGTTAGTACATCTAATATAAAGTGGGGCCAAAAATTTGATTGAGATCTATTTTTGCCCAGACTTCCAGTAGCAACTCAATGCAGTACGAGATCCACGGGAGGAGTCGGATCAAGATCCAAGGGTGGAGATGGGTAGGTTTAGGTGTATGTAAGGTAGGAGGAGTTCGATCTGGATTCAACTCCTCCCGTGTATTTCATGTTCTGCAGTGAGAACCATCTCTAGACTTCTGCTGAAGATGCACAAGCTAAATTGTCAAGCGCCATCTGGAGGAAGTTTTACATACAAATTAGTTCTGAGTTGGAAAAATGTGCCACCCAGTGGATGGTCCACCAAATCCAGACAAGCACAATTGTGTGATGCCCCCTGCTGTCCAGAAGACACTAATAGTACATTTGTAGCATCTAATTAAATGCTGTATGCCAGCAAAAAAATGAATTTGAGATAAATTTCACAGTTTTTAAAAGTACCCATGAAACCAAAATTATTTTTTTTTGGCTTTTAGTATAAAGTGCTAGCCTTACTGTTATCTATAAGGTATCACATTCAAAACAATGACAACATTCTTATTTAGAAAAATGATAAAAACTCTCAGTCTCTCACTTCTGCCAGCATGGATCAGTGATATTGATGATCAGATTTTCTGTCCAATCAAATGATCTCTGGAATCTGAAGTGTCCGCCCCTTACATTAAAAATAGATGCTGAAGCTGGGGCTAAAATCAGTCACTTGTTCACACACTTACTATTCTCTACATGATGAATGGCACACAGTGCACTATATAGGGGATATGGAACGATTCAGAGTAAATATGCTATCCATTGGGGCAAAAGGAAGGCAAGTTTTCACAGTAATGACTGGAGCTCCGGTCCAGAAACATGATACACAGAGCGGGTCATGTGATCGAGTCGAAACGCAGACCACGAAAACGTATCAGACCCACTTGAATTTTATACAGAATGCCATCTATTAAAACGATATGAAGAAACGGTTAGAGATTAGAAAGGAAACTGCTGCTTTTTCCCTGAGCTCAATGGCTCTGGCTCTCTGTGATAGAAACTAAATGCTTTTGGCTATTTAAAATAAGGGAGGAGCTGCTCGATAGGTCCCTCCGTGTCTTCCTGTTGAAGTGGAAATTACGTCAAGACACTGTATAATACTACGTGTTTCAAGGCATGTCAGTGGACCTTTAACCCTTTTAGTTTTTTCAATAACCACGCATAAACAATATTCTCTCAAAAATACAAACATGTACAAACATGTTGCTCACATATTATGGTAGCCCTGTTTGTGCTAAATATAGTGTAATTTAACCTGTGCCATTAATATGTTTATAAGCAACTGAAAAAAGCACAAATATCAGGGCATGTCAACATCAAGGACCCCAAATACACCTTTGAACCCCAGAGGGTTAAGGTCTGAAATTCCTCATGACCTCAAACACTTTTCAGACTTGGTAAGTTTGGTTAGATTAAAACTAACTCTGGTGCGAGTGCTTGCACAGGAAGTGAGGTCACAAGACACAACCCTAAAATGGACTGTAAAATGATATGATCATCCAATCATATTTTGAAAAATCAAAAACCAATTCAATAAACAAAACCACTTCACTACCTGATATAGATCACAAGTATATTTCAAGAGCCTTTTCATGAAACACCATTAAACAATCCATTTGAAAACACACTCAATTATCTTAATCCCAAGATTTCAGTCTAATTAAATCATAACACAAAGTCTCTCGTAATGCTAAACTACGAGATCTGTTTAGGTTGTTTCTCGAACTAAGATGAGGCTTACTCTGTTGTTGTATTGTTTAAAGTGATTCTCTATTCTTCTGCCTGGGAAACCAAATGTAATGCAACGAAATGAAAAAACAAACTACAAAATTCAACTAAAATGTGAAAAATTATGAATTTAAGGCCTGTTCACATATCACGTCTTTGTGGGCTCAAGTTCGTTATTTCAAATGTAGGTGCGCGGTATGTACGCTCATAATTTAAGCAACACGGTCGCAGGTGCGACGCTGTCGCTTTTTCCAAGTGCGTCCGCGCGCATCGAGATAAAAACATCTCAACTTTCAGAATGCGAAGTAGGTCATGTGACAAGAACCACCCGAAGCGCAACCGCCCTAGCGCTTTGGGAAAACTAAGCGTTTTCAGGCGCTACTACGTGAATCCGGCCTTATAGTTGCAGTGTAACATACCTTTAACTGGGTTGAAGAAGTTGAAGAATGAATCTTGTGGAATCTCTTTGGAGACCGTACGAATGGTCCCTCTTCCTTTGTGTTTCTGCTTCTTTTTAACAATTTTTACTGTCACATCTTTGCCTTTTTGCCAGTCAATCTTACAACTAAAAGAAAAATATATATATATGGAAATAATTTAGAAAAACTGGTAGTGCAGATTTATGTAAAGAACAGAATCAAATGTAAATGCCAAGTAAAAATGTTTATTTCTCTCTCAAACAAACCACAAAATAATGTGTCATTCATACAAAATCAATTCTATGCTACCGTTGAAAAGTTAACAATAATAAAGACTGAGTAATACAGTGATATACAGAGGTACAGTGGCATTTTGGCGTGCTCTTCATCAAATTCATTCGTGCGGAAGAATGCTTCTGACAAATCAATTTGAATTCCATAACTTTTTGTTGGCCTGGTCTGAAGATGATCTGGTTAAATTGTTGTGAAAATTGGAGAAACGGCCTAGGGGGGATTTAAAAAGTGATTTTTCAGAATTTTTTCATAACGTAAAATTATGTCATATCGAATTGTCTTGAGGTTTCTAGCCCTTATACAGTTCAAAAGTTTAGAAATCTGACTGTACGTTCATGCCGGACATGAATAGCGCGTCTTCAAATTCACGTCTTCCGTGTCTCAGTTTGACGCCTGACCACTTTTTGTTAATTTGCGCGTCAAGTGTGAAACTGACGCGTGGTATAACAAAAGTTTGAAGTGAAATTTACATCGCGCCACGAAACCAGTTGGCGGCCATCTTTTTTATGTTGATCGAGCATTCATCGAGAGAGTCACCGCTCTGTATTCTCTCTGGAGAGCAGAACAGTGGCGTGGGGATCATTGTCGCCGTATTTGTGTCCTCCAGACCCTTCGAGGCGAACCGTTTGGCGAGATTTCACCATTTGCTCGCTCCAGGGAGCTGCACTGGATGACGGCCGCTGTCAGCGGTACTTCCGCCTGTCCCGCGCGCAGTTTGATGACCTGTTGTCCTGCATCGATCATCCATCTACTCTGTCATTTGTTTTGATGATAAATAGAGCCAGCCTCCAAAAGTTATAACCTGTCCTGTGATTTTGTTCTCTGTCACATCCAGACACAAACTTATGCTCATGTATGTTGGTTGTCTTTACATCATAATAATATTTCATATAATCTAGATATGGAATAAATAACATTCAATACAAAATGAACATGTCTCGTATATTGAAATAAAGTTTTAAGTGATAAAATATTTGCTTTGTTGTGCATTAGAACCACACCAGGCATTTAGTCATCACAAAATAATTTATTGAAGCATCCAGATCCTTCACCATGTGAGCAAGCAGCTAGGCTCCTGATTGGTTAACGCGGCGCAAATTGACGGCCACGAGTTCAGATTTTTCAACTCTGGCGCCAGACGGGAATTCGCGTCAAACGCGGTGAATGCACAAATAGCACTAACTAAACCATTTGCACTTGGTGGCAGACGCTCAATTCGCGGCAGATGCTCAATTCGCGCGCAAATGAGGCGTATTCGTGACTATCGCACCGTGCTCTACACCTCATCCGCGTCGCAGGAATTTTTTACGTACGTAACGTGTTTTGCATTGACTTAACATTGAAATCATTTGCGCCAGATGCGCTAATTCGCGTCCGGTGTGAACGCACCTTGACTGTGTGCCAAATTTCACAACTTTCCCACAAGTGGTCTCATGGGCTGCCTTAAACTTCCAGAGCGGAAGAGAGAATGCCAACAAGTACAATAGGTGCCACTCACCTTTGGTGCACAATATTATTGTTTTACTGTATTTTGACCAAATAAATGCAGCCCTATGTGAGCACAAGAGATTTCTTAATTAACTTAATTTCAGATCTTTGATTTGTAGGGTATATACTTAGATAATACTTTTGGTCAGGATATCTATTAGAAACACCACTAACAAGTTCTCCATCTTACCCTTCGCAGTCCACAATCTCTCGGCCCCTCAAAAGAGAACGGATCTGCAGCGTCTGGCTCTGACTTCATCTTGTAGACTTTAGTGAGGACCGAGTTACTGAAGAAGCTGTTGGGCTCAAAGTGGAACTCCAACGTGAAACTCTGTTTTTTTGACAAACAATTGAACAATATTAAAATTGATACCTGTATATATTTGTTTATAAGTAAACAGAGGCTAGTTTAGCTGGTTTGACAAACCATTGGCTGTCCTGGCTCAGAAAAATTCTTCACAGTGATGTCCTGCAAGTGTTTCAGGATTGGCTCATCATGCTCCTACAGGAAACAAAAAAAGATCCCAGGAGGGTTAGACTAAGCCGGCATGGATTCAACTTCGGAAATCACTGTGTGGAATGGAAGAAACATGGCTGAGAGAATCCGCTAAACACAGACAGATACAGACTCTGTACAGTCCTACTGATCACTTGATTATTTAAATTAAATCAAGAAGATTATACATAAATGACAACATAATACAGATAACGTGAATTGTGCATGTACCTGATACAAACTTGCATATCCTCTAAGGGCTTCCTGTCACAAAAACCACATCCTGTGTAAACCACATCATCCCTTTATGCAAAGGGTCAAAGCAGTCATCGTTGATTTATGCAATGCCCTTACAGTAGTAATAGGACTAGAAATTTTAATGACATGTCAGCAGCTGAGGCTATTTTCATGACAAGTCACACAAGAAGTTGCGTAAATACAAAACAAAAACCAAACTAAAAATAGAGTAGTGTAAAATTACACAAGATATTTTAAAGGAGTAGTTCACTTAAAAAAAAAAAAAACTCGATAATTTACTCACCCCCATGCCATCCAGATGTCCATGTCATTCTTTCTTCAGTCGAAAATAAATTAAGGTTTTTGATGAAAACATTCCAGGATTTTCTCCATATAATGGACTTCAATGGGAACCAAACGGTTCAAGGTCCAAAAGACAGTTTCAGTGCAAACTGTTCAAAAGGCTTTATACCATGGTCTGGGTGAATACTCGATTCTGATTGGCTGCAGGGTGTCCGTTAAAAAGTTATAGAGGACACCTAGTAAAGTAGTTCTGGTGAAACTGACTGTTTACCATTCAAAATTAATAAATAAATGCGCTGCCTACAACAGCTGAGTAACCATAGCAACAGGCAGTCAAAGTATCCGTTAACAATTTGCTCTATCAAAACAAACATCTAACGTTAGTTATGTAGTATTCTTTCTTACATTCTGCTAAGAACCAATCATATGCCATAGACATAATATCCTGTGTTCTTATTGGCCATGTCACATGTCAGTAATATGATATAGCTCTGGAGAGTTCAGAGTTCAGTATGCATCCAGCGAGATAAGAGTGAGCACTTTGCCTGTGTGATTTTGAGTTAATAAATCCTCATGATAAAACGAATTCAGCGTGCACCCAGAGTCTCCTTGAGTACTCCATCGTAATATGAACAAAAGCTTTACAAGTTAGATATTACATAGCCTACTAATACAACAATGAGCGACTTCGTTATTTCATCTTCAGTCTTCTCACGGACTGACGGAGCCCAATAAGCCCGCAGACTGCTCTCGCATCGATGGCCTGTCACCGACGGATTTCCAGTCCAGCATCAGAGAGTCGACCTATACGCGGTAGTGTAGACTAGTGTAACACATAGTGTTTTATGTGTAATAAAAAAATAACTATGCCTAACGTTACCTTTGTGTTTCATGAAAAAAAATGCATTTTTGAACCTGAAGGGTTCTACAAGCTGAGCGGACTATAAATATCTCAAGTTGCTAATAAATCATCAGGCAAGTTATTATTTAAAAAAAACTAGATTTAGCCTAATTAAAATATAAACTAATGTTTTAAAAATGTTTTATTTGGCAAGTGACCATGGTATAAGCGGGTTAATGCCCTTCGAGGCCCTCCGCTGCGCGTCGGCCGATGTCCACGCCGCGTCGTCCATTAAAACCTGACCATGGACACCTCGTCGGGCATTAACCCTTACTTAAACATCACCAGATGATGAATAAGGGTCTTATCAAGAAAATTATCGCTCATTTAAAAAAATAAAATAAAAAAATGTATAAGCACAAACAGTCGCCTTGCTCTGTTCTCTCCCGTTTAAGCTCATTTATCAAAATGAACAAATCTTTTCCTGAGTCAATTCATTCATTACGTTCATTGAATGAACCAAATGACACGAAAAAGATTCGTTCATTTGATAAACGGAGAGTCACAGACGCTCATCACAGAACAGAGCAAGGCGACCATTTGAGCTTATAAAACTTAAACTCTGTTATTTAATTTATCATTTTGCTTGATTAGACCCTTATTCATCGTCTGGAATCGTTTAAAGCCCTTTGAACAGTTAGCCCTGAAACTGTCTTCTGGACCTTGCACTGTTTGGTTACCACTGAAGTCCATTATATGGAGAAAATCCTGGAATGTTTTCATCAAAAACCTTAATTTCTTTTCGACTGTAGAAAGAATGACATGGACATCTTGGATGACATGGGGTGAGTAAATTATCAGCAAAAGAATTTTAAAAGGGAAATACTCCTTTAAATGCACATATTATAAAAATTATGGTCCCACTTTATATTAAGTGGCTTTAAGTACTATGTACTTACATCGAAAAATAAGTACAATGTACTTATTTTGTTCAGGTTGTATTGTAAAACACTTTTGTTGCTATTGAGGTGTGATACGGGTAAGGTTAGGGTCAGGTGTGGTTGTATGGGTCGGTTTAAGGGTCGGTTAAGGTGTAAGGGAAGGGTCAACTGTGTAATTACATTTATTAATTACAGCTGTAATTACATGCAGGTATTTTCAAAATATGAGAACAATGTAAAAGCATGTATGTACACAATAAGTCCATTGCATCAAATTATTAATTTCAATGTAAGTACATAGTACTTAAAGCCATTTAATATAAAGTGGGACCAAAATTATTATACTTCGTATGGTATATGGTAAAATGGAACTAAAAAAGTCCTGAAGTGAGCTGAAATAAAATGCAATGTTTATATGTTATAAAATGTATAGAGCTGGTAAGTCCCGCCCCTTCAGCTAACCCCGCTGGACCTCTAGGTTGAAAAATTGTCAATGCAAGTGAATGAGAGAAAATAATTATTCTCTAATCCCGGTTGAATTTTTTAATGAATGTAACATATGTTGTCTGTGAATTTTTTATATAATGTTTCGTGTAAAGAATGCTACAGATTTCAGCGGGTAGAATTTTCATACGGTTAGAGTTTGTGTGAGAGCACTTTGTGGACTACAACTCTTTCAACGTGTTTGATATACATCACCCCCACTAGCACACAGATCCCGCTAAACACATGCCTGTGTCTTTGGTGCACTCCACCGCCTTCTTTCAGGGAGAGGACAAACTAGTTGAGCGTGGTGAAAACCGTGATTTGTAGAGGGAAAATGTGTTATGCAGCGACGTCACATATGGGACGTGTAGTCTTTCTCGTTATGTCTGTTCCGCAACTGCTAGCCAAAGAATCATACAATAAACTGTCAAACTCAAACTGTCAAAAATCACAGACAACATATGTTACATTCATGGCACAATTCAAACGGATCAGAAAATAATTATTTTCTCTCATTCACTTGCATTGACGCTTTTTCCTAGAGGTCCTTGACCTAGAGGTCCTTGACCTTTTTTGACCTAGAGGTCCACTTGGAGTTTTACGGATGGACGGGACTTACCAGCTCTATAGCTCTAGCTCCAAAATCTGGCCACAGTGGCACTACAGTTAAAATATGTATTATTATTATGACAAAATGTGTAATGATTATATTAGTCTTATTGGCCAGTAGTTCATGTTGTGCATAACAAAAGCCCTAAACTGTGGCAAATTCACTCTTAAGGCCCCATAAACTTCACCCAAAAGCAAATAAATATCTGGTGTGATGTCATTTCAAGGAACATCAGGCCAAAACTTGGTTGGTTTGGTGTTTGTTTCTGTAGTTTCGGACAAGCTTGCCAGAGCAAACCTGCATTGGTCACTGGTGATGAGGTAATAAGTAGGTGTGCCTCTGAGGCTCCGCCTTCTTTACAATGGAAATCGTATTGGTTTAATTTTTATACTTCTGCGTCGAGGGTAAGCCGTCAGTGTACGGCGTAGGCTTCGCACGTAGGCGACGCCGTCATGAGCATTTATACTTCTGCGTTCAGGTCTTGGTTGTTCTGCAGTACTGCTCCGAAACACTAGTTGGCGCGGAGGGTTTTAATGTTCCACTGTGTTTAGATTCCTCACGGCTAGGTTACTACAAGCAATGGCGACTGAAAGAGAGCAGATCATGTTGGAGTTGGAGCTTATTGAGGTGGAAAAACAGTTAATTTTAGTGAAATTACTAAAACTAAAAGGCAGAAACAGAGAGAAGACGTCGGAGGAGAATGGTATGTGCGGAAATGCGTAGAGATGGTACGTGCGGAAACGCATAGGAGGAAATGCGCATGCTACCAAGCCGACAAATCACAGATCTTGCAGTCTGCCTCGTCAGGCGATGTGTAGTTAAATTTTTGAGGAGGTGAGCGTCAGGCTATGGCGAAGGGTACGCGGTATGGTACGCGTCTGTGCGCATGCTACGCCGGACCTACTGCGCGCAACCGCAGAAGTATAAATTGGCCTTCAGTTCTGTTTGGCCCCTGCGAGGTGAGACGACCACAAGTAAAACTATGAACATGAAGTTGCTTATCAGAGAAAATAAAGTTGTAATTCTAATCGAATGCGACACTGATACTGTTTTTCATGTTTAATACTGTAAAGCTGCTTGATTTAAAGAAATCTGTTGTATAACTTGCTATATAAATAAACATGACATGACTTTACTGGAGTGCCAAATTGCAGAGCTTGTGCAAACATATCTACATAGTTAGTTTTCCCACCACTGTCATTTTTATTGTATGTTTATTATGTTAATGAAAGGAAAACGCACAGCTCACATTTACATATTAATCTAAACGTCGCTCTCAGCAGTGTGGTTGTTTGCATTGAGATGTTTGCTAGCAGCTCCATCGAAGAAAAAAGGAACCTTGCAGTGTGTATATCAGGGCCTTAATGCACGGCTTATTGCTTTATTATTTAACATATTCACTGTTCAAATTTCATTTAAAATTCACATTGAAACAGAAAATTAGCAAATATTTTTCACACTAATCAACCGTGTCTCATTAACCCCAAACAGGTCCGAATGTTAACATCCCATCTACAAAAGCTTTGGTGAAAACATTAAAGGTGCCATCTGGAACTAAAAATCAAAACATATTCCATATTCCATAACAGATGGGGGCAGTATACCTCCAGAAATTGAGTTGTGCCGCGGCCGTGCGCATTCTCACATCTTCAAACAATACAAGCGAGCGCTGTTTTGCTCTTTTCTCACGCATATTATTCAAATAATTTGACACGATAGTAAAAGGTTGGAAGAACGCAGTTTCACGAGGAGCATTTGGAGATTTTTAGAGATCAGAGACTCAATGAACAACATCTCAACACTAAATGATGAAGACCGTCTCATAGACGCCTGTCTCAAAAACAAGCTGGTGCATTTCGACGATATGGGAAAATAAAAGCCTGGGCTATTATTTTAAGTTTACGGTATTCGTTTTGTTCATATTACACTTTTATTGTTAGTTTGAATTAATTTGACAGACAGCATTGGCTGATGTTGATCAAGCTTAGCGCCATTCAGAGCTGTCAACTCTCACAGCCAAATGACACTTAGCAAGCAGGTTAGTTAAACTCTCAGATTCTGTCAATTTTATTACGCAACTCAAACAATAAATACCGTTTTGGCGCTTTTACATGTTACACCACAGATCCCTAGCGCATGTGAACCGATCATCTCTACTAGCTAATGGAAAAGAACATGAACACTGTTGAAAGATACAGTATGCTACAACTTACCAAAATGTATTCCTCATGCATAATGTCGACCAATCATTTTTTGAACTCTTTCCTGAACTGAAATGTAGTAGTGGGCTGTATTTCCACACGACTGACATCAGGTTCAAGTACACACACAAGCCGCGCGAGTTACTCGTCTACTGCAGTTTGGCTGGTGTTTATGTTGCCCACCCGCATACCGCCTCCCATGGCCGAAACTGGTATTGCGACACCTGACGGGCAGGGGCTAGTAATTTAGCATGCTAATTTAGGTTTATATCTAGGCAGCAATAGAACTTGTCAGTTTTTTAATGACATCATTGCACTTATTTCTTCTCATTCTTTTGATGCGTGTAGCTAATTTTCTGTATATTTTTACCTCAATTATTACATATGGCACCTTTAAGCAGAAGTTAAAGTTCACCTGCAGCATTTCTCCAAGCATGTCCACATGTTTAAAGATGGTGAGCCAGAACTCCGGGATTCCTTTCGGCTCAACGGCGCTGGCTGAATCTGCCTGCTTCTCCTCCAGAGCAGCTTTTTTCTGCAAATCTGCCTGTGGGTATAAATCGGATTTATTAAATCGACCGTTGGCACACAATCTCTAAATGAGAAGCTCAATAGCTCAGGGCTTCCATAGAAAGGTTTGCCAAGAAAATAGGTATTATGATGTGTTTTCAAGATTCCCACAAGCATCAACTTACAGCAAGCTCATCTTCCTCCTTGTCACTTTGCCATTCGCATTCCTCATCTGTGGGTTCGAACAGCACCAGTCACAAATCTCCCGTCTCTGAACACAGAAGCATTGTGTTATGTGACATCACTTCAAGGGCACAACACTTATAGCAATCAATTTGTAAAACAATTATGCAGGACAAAAATGAAGCATGTTTTTAGAATTCTGTTTCATGCTGGTCTTGAAAATATGTCTTTGGACAGGCCTGTAACAGGAAGGCTGGCTTCCCTATATTAGCATTGTGGGTAAAAGTTATTTAAAGGCATGAATCATTTTTAATCAAGGAAAAAAACATTTAAATGCGTCATTTTGGTGATCAAAGATGAGTTTTAAGGGATAAAATGATTGACTACAGGGGACTTTAAGTAAACCAGCTCCGACCTAACTTACACCGAACGTGTTTGAACAGAGATTCAACAGAGATTCGTTAGCATACCTTGTCAAAACATCAGGTTGGTAAAGCCCAGCATACTTCCTCTCAAGCTCATGGACCTCTTCGTAGAACTTCGCCTCTACGTTGGCACTCTGGAGCTGGAGCCTCTTTAGGGCGTGAACTCTTCTCTTTACGCTCTTGGGCAGGAGGTTGAAATTCGGTATTCTTGAAGATAGCCAAAAGTTGTGAAATATTATTACAATTTTAGACAGCTGTTTTCTATGTGAATATATAGTAACGTGTAATTTATTCATGTGATCAAAGCTGAATTTTCATTACAAATTGAATTACAGTTAAGTTTTTAAAATTTCACAGATATTGTACAAAAGAAATTTAACAAAATGTTAGGTTTATCAGATACAGAATTGGATGCATCAAATGGAATCTGTAATTTTATGTATCATCTTAGATGTCTAAAATCATACCTTTCCACTTGTAAAAAGCCCTCTGGTTTGTCGAACTGAGGAGGTTTATTTCCTCCTTTCCCTTAAGAAAAATGAAAGCAATTATTATATCATATGTACACCAGTCATGGAGATAGCTGTATAATTTCTAGGGTATTACTGCTTAAAAAAACATAATTATATAAATCCTTATAACTTTTTTGGTAAAGAAAACCTTGCATTTAACGAAAATATGTTTCTTTCTGGGAAACATAAAAAAAATTATCCTAGTTTTAGATATGTATATAATCGAAAAGTATATAATCTTAGTTTTAGAAATGTATTTTTATGTTTCCCATTAAGAATTTTTTTCATTAAACATTAATATATATTTAATAGGGCTGTCAAACAATTAATCGCTTCCAAAATAAAAGTTTGTGTTTTACATAATATATGTGGGTGCACTGCGTGTAATTATTTTGTAAATATTATTTTTAATTTTTTTTTTTTACACATTACAACTGTGTGTGTTTATATGTGTATATGTATATATATATATATATATATATATATATATATAAAAAAATATATATATATATATATAAAACACACACAGTTGTTACCGAAATTATTCAGACCCCAGTGAATGCTCAATATATAATATATACACACACACACACACACACACACACACACACACACACACACACACACATACACACACACACACACACACACACGCACACGCACACACACACACACACACACATATTTAAGAAAAAATATTATTTATACATAAAATATTTATATATATAACATAATATATATATATATATATATATATATATATATATATATATATATATATATATATCATACACTATATACAGTTTCAATCAAATTTATTCAACCCAGAATAACAACCCTCAGGTACAAATCAGGTTTATTGGCAAGATTAACAGACTTCCAGCTGAATGCAATAATCAAAATCAAACAAAAGTAAAGTGTCTCTAAATTCGACTGAAAACGCAACTTTTAATTAGTGGACAGTCCGATATGGGTTTTTTGATGGTTGATGCTGATATCTGAGAGAGCAGGGTGTATATTTTATATGAAATGTATATTTTTATTTATACACACACACACGTATTACACACATATATTACATATATATATATATATATATATATATTTAAATCAATATTGAATAAATTTGATCAATTTAAAAATATTTACAAAATCTTTCAAAAAAACATGCTAGGCCCTATACTTTACATGGCAACTAATCTGCAATCCCATTACAGGTTTTTTTTTTAACAAATAAAGTTATTGTTTAAAAACATATGAATAAATGAATAAAAAGGAAGTAAACACTGTAACACTGTAAGGGCACTCAGTAATCTGGTAAAGGTAGGCAGTGTGTTCTCTTCTCTGCATTTGCTTCACTCTTCTTCCTCCAAAACCCGTTTATCCATAGAGCTGAAAAGTTTTGTTTTGTCGCTCCGCAGAACAGAATCCAAAACTTCTGGGGCTTATTTATATGATTTTGAGCACTTTTCTTATGCTTTTGTGTCAGTAGAGGTGTATGTCCTGGGAGTCCTGGCACAGAAACCGCATGCGTTTAGCACGTGCCAATACTGTGCAAGCTAAACCTCAGTCCTGTTGACACCGAGTCTGGCTGCAGGTCTTTTCCAGTAACTCAAGGGTCATTCTAATGGTGTCTAAAGGAATATTTAAGTTCCTCCGCTATCTTTTTGTATCCTGTTGCTTGTTTGTGAAAGCTGATGATATCTTCTCAAGATGATATGACTTTTTGACAAAATATTTCTAACACACAGTCAAACGTGACACTCAAACCGAGCCAGTTCACATATTTCATGTGTTCTAGCTCGAGCACACCTGGTGCAACTAATGAAGCCCTTGATTAATTAAAACACCTGATAAACACCTGCTCTGCAGATTCTTTTCAGGGGGTTGATTATTCATTAACATTACATTTTGAGTTGAATTTGGGGAAACCACTTAAAACATTTGTTGTGTTCAGCTATTTCAATTACTTTTTGTTTGATTTGTTCATTGGAAACAGCTGAAATTCTAAAAATATAGTTTATGAACATGATATGCAATGGGGTTTGAATAATTTTCAATTATATAAACCCAAAACACTAAAAACTTACCTTTGGCTTCACTCTTTTCATTTTTTTCTATCCATTTTCACTCCTCGGCTATTTATCAAAGAAAAAAAATAAGACAAGTCACGTGGCATGCTCACATTGAAAAGGCATAGTGTGATCCAAATTATTATACAAATGACATATCAGGTAGAATTTCTGTAGAATAAACATTCAGATTTTAGATTTTCAAAGAAAGTGTTTGTTTTATTGTTATTGTAAGCAGTTTGCCAGGTTTACTACAAATGGAAAACCTACTTAAGGTTGTTCCATATTATTAAGCCACAGTTATCATGCAATATGGAGGAAGAAAGATCTTTCTGAAGAGGAAAGCATGAAATGGTGCAATATTTTGTGAAAACTGAAAAGAGAATATCAAAAGATTTGTGAGTGATTCAGAGCACAGATGAACTCAGTTAAAGATTTGTTAAAGGGATATTTCACCCAAAAAAATTAATTCTGTCATTATTTACTCACCCTCAAGTTGTTCCAATCCTGAATGCATTTCTTTCTTCTGATGAACACATCAGAATCCCATACTATGGAAGTCAATGGAGTCCATCAAAATGTTAAAATATCTTCTCTTTTGTTCATCAGAAGAAACAAATTAATAAAGGTTTGGAACAACTTGAGGTTGAGATAAATGATGACAATTATGTTTGGGGTGAGATATCCCTTTAAGGGAAGTTTCTGTCAAACAAATTAATTGTATTTAAAAAGGCAGACCAAAGAGCCAATGGTTGAGCAGCAAGCAGGTATTTGAAGTAGCTAGCATCTCTAAAGTCTTAAAGGGATAGTTCCCCCAAAAATGAAAAATGACAGATCTCATGTCCTTCCAACCAAGTAAAACTTTCTTTCATCTTCGAAACACAATTGAAGATCTTTTGATGAAATCTGAGAGCTTTCTGTCCATTGCCAGTCACCACAACTAGCCTACCACTTTAAAGCTTCAAAAAATTCATAAAGAGATTGTAAAACTACTCCAACATGAATCAGCGGTCTAGACCAAGGCCCTGTCCCAAATCGCGCACTTCACGCGGACTTGCGGTCTCGTGGACTTAAATTGCACGTGCTCGCCGAGTCTACGAGTCCGTAGGCTGTCCCATTTGGCATTTTAACACTCTGAAGTGTCTTTGTACCCTTGAAGCGGTCTTCCGCGAAGCCCGCATAGATGCAGGCTCCACGCACTTTAACTACCCAGGAATCCTTGCGAAAGGCCAATCAGACAACAGATGGGAAGAGATTTCACTCACGGATTGTAAAGATAGAATATTAAAGGTGTAAGTATCATTATGGTTATGACATAGGCGTACATTTTACCAGTTGTACAGTCTATTCGACCTTTAGAGACCAGTGGTTGATATGTCAAACATAATAAAAGAGTGTTAAATAATACGATCGCATTATATGATTCATTACATAAATAGAACCAAATGTATTGGCTTTACCGAGTCATAAACGTATTATGAATATTGAAACCTATAAATTTTTCTTAAACTAATTTTCATTTTGTGTTAAAATTGAACATTATGTATAATTATGTACAACTTTTTTGAATAATTTACATAACCATGACATCTATTGTAATGTCCAGGTGGCATATACAATTATAGAACTTTAAAAGCAGGCTGCGTAGTTCACACAGACATAAGATTTGATAAAATAAATCCTGTTTTTGTACTTATTTTACTGTCTATGCAACAACCAGACCAGTTTCTTCCTGTTCTCCAGCGTGACAATCGAGTCTGTCCACAAAAATACCTCTCAATGCGCCTCGAAGACTCGCGCTAAGGGCACTATAGGTCTGCACTTCATGACGTAACCGAAGTGTGGACTCTGAGGAAGTCAACAAGTCAGGAGTGTGCCATTTGGGACAGGGCCCGAATTTTCTGAAGAGACTCGATTCGCTTTACATATTGAATTTAGGCCTTTATTCACATATAAACAATCATCAACACACACATCAGTGGTGGTAAACAGAGGCTCAAGCTAGTTAGCTTGATGTGCCAGAACCAATGAGGTTCAATTCTTATGTTACGCAGCACGGTCTGAGCTTCAGGAAGAACCAATGAGGTTTATGATGTGTCAAGCAGGCTTAGTTGAGCTTCTGTTTATGTTCCCTGATTAATGTTTATTGGAATAAACGCCTGAATTCAATATGTTCATCATATAAAGCGATTTGAGTCTCTTCAGAAAATTTGTTTTACAATCTCCTGGTGGTAGTTGCATAGCGGTCAATGGAGGGACAGAAATCGTTCAGATTTCATTAAAGCTACACTGTGTAACTCTTTTAGTTTATTCTTAGCTAAAAACACTTAGTTATTTAAGAAATATATGTGCTCATTACTGTATATTTACTTTGTTCAAGTAATAAAGTATTCTCGTGAGTGTATAATATGCCATTGAAAATACATACGGGTAAGGGGTTCTAATGTCGGTCACCATGTTGCCCCTCCATCTTGAAAGTACATTAGCCAAAGAGGGACAAACCCGTTAATTCAAGCTTCGCCTTTTCGCGTTTACCGTTTGAGTTAGTGGTGCACGATATATCGCCCGCCGATATAACATCGGCCGATTTGGTCATTTTTTATACATCGGTATCGTTCCGATGTCAAAATAGGGCCGATGTGAACAGGCCGATGATCATTCCTATGTATTTGACGTGCGTGTAGATTTGAGTGTGGGGGCTGGGATGTGCGCAAGTCCGTTTAAAGCGTCAAGCGCCTGAAGACTGGAACTGGCGCGCTGTTTTCTGTCAGGCCTGATGCGTATTTTTGTCCCGCCAAAGCCATATTTGACCGGTAAGTGATGTAGATGAGTGACTGCTTCGCTTGTTTAACTGAGGGAACGAGAGAGAGTGAAAGCACCGGTCACGCACGTCATCTTCAAACGGTCTCTCTCTCCCTCACTCGCGCATGTTTATGAATTGAGTTGACTGAATAGACGAGAATACACGATGGTAAAATGTTTTTTTTTCTGAACTACTGGTTGTGAATTGTGCTAAAATAGCGTCGCCTTATCTTCTCTGAACAGCTTTCCACACATCAGATCAGATGACATAAACCACACTTTCAATAAACCAAAAAAAATCTACCTGGTGATGAAATGTTTTCTGTGTCGAGAACTATAAAAAATAGGTTGAGACAAATCTAATACGATTGTCCTAAACTGCCTGGATAATCACACAACATGTGCCGTCACCGTGCTCCGATTAATGACACATCCGATTCGCGAACTAATGACTCATTTGAACCGATTCACTTTAATGAATGGTTAAAACAACTGATCTGTCCTGCACTGAACTCAAGAGACATAAATTGGAAACACTTTACAATAAGGTTCCATTTATTAAAGTGTACATTTATTAACATTCTATTAATATTAGTTTAATTTAATATTATAATATATTAAATATATATTTATTATTATTTAATATTAGATTTACTCCATGATAAAACCACCCCAGCCCAGTCATTCTAGAATTATTCATTCTTTCCAAATAGAGATATTCAAGTAATCTGGTGAAATTGTTTTTATCACAAATCACAATATATATCACAGAAAAATAAAATATCACAAAATGTAATTTTTTACCAATTTCGTGCAGCCCTAATCCTCGCTATGTGTTTTCTATACAGAGATATCGACATCGGTAAATATCGGTATCTGGCAATAACAGCAATATTAATATCGGTTATCGGCATCGGCCACAAATTTTCACATCGGTGCATCACTAGTTTGAGTTAACACTCATGGACGAGGTTTGAACTGGAAGCCATGTTAATCTTGGACTACATTGGCCACCATAGGAGTTAAAGGAGTTGTTTACTTTTAAAAAAACTTTTGCTGATAATTTACTCACCCCCATGTCATCCAAGATGTCCATGTCTATCTTTCTTCAGTCGAAAAGTTTTTGATGAAAACATTCCAGGATTTTCTCCATGTAATGGACTTCAGAGGGAACCAAACAGTTCAAGTTTCAAAAGAAACTTTAAATACAAACTGCAAACTTGTTCAAAGGGCTTTAAACGATTCCAGACGATGAATAAGGGTCTTTTCAAGCGAAACAATCGCTCAGTTTATAAATAAATAACAAAGTTTAAGTTTTATAAGCTCAAACGCTCGCCTTGCTCTGTTCTGTAACCAAGCGGCAACATTCTAATCTAAAAGCTGAAGCCTACCCGGAAGTGCGATAAACTGCAATACATCTGAAATCCGCTAGAGGGCAGTCCCAAAATGGAGCAAATGTCCATAGATGTCATGTTAAAATCTCAGTTTTCACAGCATAAATTCATGTTTACAGTTTGGTCCCATGGACTTTTATTGTAATCTTCAATATGTTCCGCGTGCCTGACAACTGTGAGGGGGTG
Source organism: Hybognathus amarus (assembly GCA_030378365.1). NCBI lineage: Eukaryota > Metazoa > Chordata > Actinopteri > Cypriniformes > Leuciscidae > Hybognathus > Hybognathus amarus. Next base: position 173,237 of record JAQIUQ010007137.1, on the reverse strand, counting down.
AATTTTTTTTTTAACTTGTTAGTTTAGATCATATTTAGATATAAAATGTATGACAAAAAAGGGTGGTTAACTTTGATTGACAGCTGATAACGGGCTGCGAGTGAATTTGACGTCTCGGCCATGATCTGACAACACATAATACCACCTCTGTATCCTTTCTGAAACGTTTGTATTTTCCTGTATTGCGCCGCCCATACCCCCCATAAACAGCCTCAAACGCGTTTTTCAGAGAGTCTATGGGTGACGTCACAGATGCTTTGTCCATATTATTTACAGTCTATGTCTGTAACGCACTCCTGTCGTAACTCGTTCATCAAAATGAACAAATCTTTTTCCGAGTCATTTAGTTTATCCGGCGAAAGAAACGTTCATTTTGTTGAACGAGTTCGAACAGGTGAATCACGAACGTGCACCACAGAAAAGAGCAAGGCAAGCGTTTAATCTTATAAAACTTAAACTTTGTTATTTTTAAATATAAAACAGCGATCGTTTTGCTTGATAAGACCCTTATTCGTCATCTGGTATCGTTTAAAGCCATTTGAACAAGTTTGCAGTTTGTACTGAAAGTGTCTTTTGGAACTTGAACCGTCTGGTTCCTACTGAAGTCCATTATATGGAGAAAAATCCTGGAACGTTTTCATTAAAAAACCTTAATTATTTTTTTTTTTTTTTTTTTCAGCAAAAGTTTTTTGAAAAGTGAACTAATCCTCTAAAACGAAATCGAAATTGAGAGGAACAGAAACAAATATTCACTGGATGGTCATATATCTTTTTACCGCTAGATGGGAGTAAAAATCACACAGTGTAGCTTTAAAAATATCTCCATTTGTCTTCCATATTATCTTCATTTGTGTTCCAAGTTTGGAATGGCAGGAATACAACAGGAGTAAAAAATTACAGTATTTAAATTTTTGGGTGAACTATCCCTTTAAGAACATCTCATGCAGGCTGGAAGTTGTGCATAAAGTTGCATTTCAGACATACCAAAGCTCAAAGATAAACGTTTACAGTGGGTCTAAAAATATGATTAATATGTAACATGTCCTTTCTGTATTTGTAAGATGCAGTAATCACATAATAGGGTCAATATCACCAGAGTGCCTTTCAACCCTCACAACACTCACAAATTTAGATTTTAATTTACCATTCGCTTTATGTCATGTCATAATAGTAGACACTCAAATACTACAAATAAATATATTATCTGAGCTCCCACAATTATTATTTTTTTTAATTATGGACCATTAATTTAGGGCATAAAGCATAGATATGTCCACCCTGTCATGGACATATAAATGACTATTAAATATGTTTTCATTGCATTATTAAGATACAAATTGCATGTTATTGCCCCCAAACAGAGCACAATGGATTATAGGTATGATTAAATTATTAGTTTAAATATTATTTAAAAATTCCAAGATGACAGGGTGGACGAGCACACACGATGGGGTGGACACATAAAGCAGAACACAAAAAGCATGACAAAATATGAAACAATGGTCAGGTAGGCCGTGGCATTTAAACTGATGCCCAATTGGCACTAAAGGGATGAAAGTGTGCCAAGAAACATTTTCCACACCATTACACCACCACCAGCAGCCTGCACAGTGGCAACAAGGCATGATGGATCTCACGTAGCCGACAGGTGGACATTTGGAACAACGACAGGGTGGACATTTTGAGCTTCAATTAGCATATTAGCTTACAACAAACTGGGACTAGGTAAATAGTCAGTCTGGTTGTTGAAGATAATTTGGTATATTAAAACATACAAATTTGAAAATTATTGTATTTGAATCACTTCCAGTATATTTTATGCCGACAGGTGGACATGTTAAGCTTTGGCAAAACAAGTAAACAACCTCATATGAAGAAAATTTGTTAGTTGTAAAAACAGCAGCTATCTTCACCTCAGCAGTTGAATTTCCCGCCACTAAAGAGATACAACAATCTGTTGTCCTGATGTCACTAATAGGGGTGGCCTATTCTTAAAGGGGCATATTCCATAATATCGACAGGGTGGACAACCATTTAAGGGACATGGACAAACTCTTCTTTTTATTAAATAAAAATATTGTTTTTATTATAAACTGATCAATACACTAAATTTGAGTGCTATCTTATTAAACAAAATATTAATAGGAAAAATTAAATTAAAAAACAAATAAGATTGGACTATTTTACTCTCATTCAAATTTGATGAGCAGTGCATGGGACATCCTCTTATACAAAACTATAGAAAATCTTGAAAATGTATCTAAAGAGCCAAATAATGCTACTGCTATGAATAAAAAACTTAGCCTTATATAACACACCCTTTCATAGTCATGTGTATGTTAAGTTATAATGGAAAATCAGTTATTTATGTTCAGGACACCAAAAGGCACCCTACAGTGATATTGACCCAATAAAAGTATGACTAACACCAGTATGGCTTGAAATACAAGTAAGTGATGAGGATGATTATGATATGAAGTGGTTTGCAAAACAAGTGGATCAGTTCATCATAGCTGTCAATCATAACACGAAGTGTGCATCACAGAAAGACATATCGTATGAGTTATTTAGTGTACATGTACACACAAACATACATATACATACACATATAATTATTTTTTCTTTCCTTGTAATAAACCGATATTTTGGATTTTATTAATGTCAAGTAAACTGTCTATTAGTTCGTCTGTGTATGTGTTTTTTTTTAACAAAAACTCTGGTAAAAGAATAAGCCTGAACAGCCGTAAGTTAACACACACGAGGAGCTGCATGTCTTGTTGCTGTCACTGTGCTGTCATGCATGTGTTAATGGAAGTTAAATGTCCCAATGCACATGTGCAGCATACATATCTCTCAATGCCTCAGTTTCAAACCTTGTAAAGTCTTGCAACGAAGTCATTATAGCTGTTTAAAACCACATATTCTATGTCCAAACCACGAGGCTTCAACTCTAATCGCGATTTAAAAAAAAAAATTCTTTAACTTACCCCACGCTACGCTCCAGACAGTGCTCACGCTTCTAGCAGACGGAGAAGTGCGATGGCATGTCGCATCATCCTCAACTCTGATTGGACGATTGGCTGTCATTGGTCATGTGCACTGACCAATCAGAGGCGCGCCTCTGTATTACGAAATCTCATTGGTCGCGACTCAGTTAGTCAGAAGTGCGCATGTTGGAGTGTGTATACCATGGTGTATACCATGTAGCGTACTCGCATCAAATACTATTTTACTACGTATTGAGCAATAACTACAACAAAGAATAATTCTGCGTCCTAAAAATGTAACAGTTCTCAGATCTGTAATGTTTGTTACCTAATGAACTTTCACCTCATAAACTAGTATTTAGCTTGAATTTCATGATACTTTTAAAATGCTAACAGATTAGTGTGCAGTCATGTCAACCCTTACGACAAATAAGTATAGACCTACTTCAAGTTAATTTTATTCAGTAGTAGGCTCACTAGGCTGTCGGCTATAAAGTTCAAGTATATTTCATACTTTATGAAGGAAGTAGCCTATACTATACTATAAGTATACTTGTACGTGTAACAGTTTCAATACTTAGGACTATTTCCCCACGTTTACTGTAAACTTTGAGTACACAAGTAGGCTAGTTTACAGCTAAGTTTTAGCTATTTTTTGTACTGCAAGTGAATAGCTATACTGATAGATTACTATATTTTTTTAGTTTATGAAAGTAGCCTACAGTTTGAAGTAGGCTGAGCCTATACTCTCAGTAAACTACTAATTTAGTAATTTTATACGGTAAGTACGTCTGTCTTTAAGTGAACATAACATCATATTTATACTATTTTTATATTATTTTTGCACTTGTACTATAATGTTCCAATTTAGGGATTTTACTTTAACTCTTTCAATTTTAAAAACAATTTATTAGCTTCGTGGATATTTTTTTTTTAACCAACACTTGAATGTGGGTAGCATATTGCTATATGGGTATGGGTAGCACATTTTTTAACATTTTAAACAGAAAGCTGAGAAAATCGCATTTTTGTCAAAGACTACGAGTGATTCAGAGCGTTGATCAAAACATGGAGAAGATCAAGTCCATCAACACCCCTGTGAAGCCCGGCTCGATCAGCCCAGTGGAGGCTTCCGATCAGCAGGTAAAGGTCTTTGCTTGTTACTGTCTTTTCTCATGGCTAAGTATTTTTGATTAAATGCAATACTTCTCATATGTATTCTTCTCGTTATTTCATCTAACTCCATAAATCAGGTATGGGGCACAACAGGGCTAAAGTTGCACCGCTGTATAAGAGTATTGCTTGATCTCTTCTAAACCATAGATGGCACAAAACCCATTGCATAAAATATGATATTATTATTTCAGAAAATATATTTATTGATACTAATGCCATATTACATTTTCATGGGATCTCCTTCAAAGCTGTTGGTTCAGTTGTTTAATATATATATATATATATATATATATATATATATATATATATATATATATATATAGTCACGGTTATGTGGTGCAGAGAAGGTTGAAGAAGACAGAAGAGGCGAATGCTCAATACAAATCACTTTACTGAAGGTTCAAAAGGTACACTCACAAAACACAACAGAACAGGAACATTGACTGACAAAGAAGACTGAAACAGGGCAAACTAAATACACAGAGGAATCAAACATAATTGGGTGGAAAACAGGTGAAACAGATGAACAGGACGCTGACTGGGAGGCTGATGAGGGAGTGAGTTCAGGTGGAGACAAGAGGATCATGGGAAGTGTAGTGAAGAAGACTCAGACAGGACAGTGCAGACGGATGACTGTGACATTACTCCCCCTCCCGGAAGGCGTGGCCTCACGCCGTAGAGCAGAGGAGGGAGGAGGGACCATCTGGGGGTGGAGCGGGTTGAGGGAGTGGCCAGGGCGGAGCAGTGGGACCCTCGGGCGTCCAGGGCGGAGCAGTGGGACCCTCGGGCGTCCAGGGCGGAGCTGGTGGGACCCTTGGGCGTGGCCAGGGCGGAGCTGTGGGACCCTCGGGCGTCCAGGGCGGAGCTGTGGGACCCTCGGGCGTCCAGGGCGGAGCAGGCTGTGGACCCTCGGGCAGACCGAGGCAGGAGCCAGGGCGGAGCAGACTGAGGGCAGACCAGGGCGGAGCCAGATGGAGGGAGGACCCCTGGTGGAGCCGATGTAACCGGGGCTGACGACACCAGGGGGCCGACTGACAGGGGCGGAGCAGAGGGGAGAGGAGACCGGGGTGAAGCCGTGGGACCGACGAGACGTGGAGCTGACGAGGGACCAAGGGGACATGGCGACACCGCAGGCTCTGGTGAGTGAAGGGACGACAGGGATTCCGAGGGACACGGTGAGGACAGAGGGAGTGAGGGCTGACGGGTGACTGGAGGGAGTGAGAAGTCCCACTGAACCGGGGGGTGTACTGACGGGGCGGAGCCAAAGGAAGGAAGTCCAGAGGTGAAGGGAGGATGACGAGGGACCACGAAGGAGTCTGGAGGGAGCGAGGGAGCCTGGCCGAGCTGGTGGACTGAGGGGCCATGGAGGAGCTGAGGGAGGTGAGAGCCACGGGGGAGCCGATGGGACCGGGGGCCGAGGAAGTGTCCACGGGGAGGAGGTGTGAGGCGGAGACAGGGGATCCGTGACCCAGATGAGTTTCGGGAGGCTGGCAGACAGGAGGGCTGACGGAGGACAGATGAGAGGAGGCGGGAGAGGGAGGCTGGGTGGGACCCTGGTCTCGGGTTCCGGCTGGACGGGCTCTGGCGTGGGCTGGACGGTCTCTGGCGTGGGCTGGACGGTCTCTGGAGCGGGCTGGACGGTCTCTGGAGCGGGCTGGACGGTCTCTGGAGCGGGCTGGACGGTCTCTGGAGCGGGCTGGACGGTCTCTGGAGCGGGCTGGACGGTCTCTGGCGCGGGCTGGACGGTCTCTGGCGCGCGCTGGACGGTCTCTGGCGCGCGGGCTGGACGGTCTCTGGAGCGGGCTGGACGGTCTCTGCAGCGGGCTGGACGGTCTCTGCAGCGGGCTGGACGGTCTCTGGCGCGCGCTGGACGGTCTCTGGCGCGCGGGCTGGACGGTCTCTGGCGCGGGCTGGACGGTCTCTGCCGCCGGGCTGGACGGTCTCTGGCGCGGGCTGGACGGTCTCTGGCCGCGGGCTGGACGGTCTCTGCCGCGGGCTGGCACGGTCTCTGCAGCGGGCTGGACGGTCTCTGCAGCGGGCTGGGACGGTCTCTGCAGCGGGCTGGGACGGTCTCTGCAGGCGGGCTGGGACGGTCTCTGCAGCGGGCTGGACGGCTCTGCAGCGGGCTGGACGGGGCTGGGTGGGACCAGCGATGAGGAGAGCTCGGGCGTTGGAGTGGGGCTGGTGCCGTCATCGATGGTGAGAGATGATCCACAGGACACCAGCACCCACTCAACATACGCAGCAAAGCTCCCCCTGGGGACCCTTCCCAGACAACAGCTCTCTGGTGGCGGGTGTTGAGGCCAGCATAGAGGAAGCTGCAGAGGCTGTCGTCCGGGAAGATGGTGGCTGGAACAATGGCGAGGAAATCCACAAAGTGGTCCTCTAGGGAGCGGTTCCCCTGCTCTAAACAGAGCAATTGGACCCCAACAAAAGGGTCCATCTCTTTCGGAGGTCGGTCGTTCTGTCACGGTTATGTGGTGCAGAGAAGGCTGAAGAAGACAGAAGACTGAAGAGGCGAATGCTCAATACAAATCACTTTACTGAAGGTTCAAAAGGTACACTCACAAAACACAACAGAACAGGAACATTGACTGACAAAGAAGACTGAAACAGGGCAAACTAAATACACAGAGGAATCAAACATAATTGGGTGGAAAACAGGTGAAACAGATGAACAGGACGCCGACTGGGAGGCTGATGAGGGAGTGAGTTCAGGTGGAGACAAGAGGATCATGGGAAGTGTAGTGAAGAAGACTCAGACAGGACGGTGCAGACGGATGACTGTGACATATATATATATATATATATATATATATATATATATATATATATATATATATATATATATATATATATATATATATATATATATATACATATATATATATATATATATATATATATATATATACACATATGTTAAACAAAAATACATTTCCTTTATTTATTAAAATAAACAGATAATAGCAAGTGTTGTTGAAGTGGTTGTTTTGAAAAAAGTAAATTTTATGCAGAACATTTTACCACAAAATTTTTTGATCCATCAATGTTCAAACCATATATAATACATATAATATAGACCATATAATATAATATAGACCATACCTAAATAATTTGTCATATTGAAAACCACATGTTTCTATTTATCCCCATTAAAGGTTAATTAACAATTGTTTTCATATATAATAACACTTTTATAATAATAACAAAAACAATGTTAGGCTAATACTAACTTTTTAATGTAAAATAAATATGTATAATAGTCCTTTTGTGGCAAAATGCTCCTTTCTGAAATTAATTTTTCTTACTAATTACAAGTTACGGCCACTGAATGGCTTTTCTGAGGTAAATGTAACGTTACATGACATTGTTTACATGTTTGAGGTTGAAACACTGAGCGATTACCTGAGACATTATTTCTGACATTAAAATACATTTTACTGGTGCCTTCAACATATACCTTCTTCCTATGTTCATTTTGTCCTAAAAACTTAAAAAGTAGACCTTTATATCATAGATATCTTTAATACTTCTTGAGTTACAGGCACCACACTTTAGGCAAAAAACACACAAGAAGTGAGCAGTCACTGTTGGCATATAATGCAATAAAGTTTGCTAAAGTCAACAATTTCACTAATAGACTGATCTCAGTGTAAAGATAAAATAATGTTGCTGTCAACTTTCTAAGGTTATTTTTTTACCTCCCTCACTGCAATTTGGCTCTGAATCTCAGGTGAAATATGAAAATATGAACAAAATAAAAAATTTGAGCTGTGGAAGTTTCATAAATTTGGTTGATTTGACACAGAATTACCCTTATTACATTTTAATAACTTGTAATCTGTAACCTTTAAAAGTAACCTTATACAGTCTGAATAGGCTACCTGGAAAATTCTGAGCAATTTTAAGTCAAGTAAAGTCATCTTTATTTATACAGCGCTTTTTGCAATCCAGATTGTATCAAAGCAGCTTTACAGTGATAACATGAAAATAAATACAAGAAGTTTGTTTCTAGAATAAAAGTGCGTCAGTGTCCACATGAAGTAAGGCAGATTAAAAATGTTGTTGAATAATTAAATGTCCCCAACTAAACAAGCCAAAAGCATATTTGCCATAAAAGGCAACAGTAGCCTATAGGCTACTGTTGCCTTTTATGGCAAATATGCTTTTGGCTAAAAACACAATAGCCTAGGCTACTTTACAGAAAAAATAGCCTAGGCCTTCTCAAATATATATATATTTCAGAAGGCCTAGGCTATTTTTCTGTAAAGTAGCCTAGGCTATTCAAACTAGTAGACAAAATGTATAGGCTATATTTTATTTTTAGCTAAAAAAGTAGCCTAAATAGCACACTTGAATAAACTTATTTTTCGTGAGGGAAGAATAGCCTAAACATCAAATTTGCTTCTGCACTTGTAGGCTACAGTAAGGCTTCTCTGGTGATTTCGTTACCATGGGGGCAGGCTGTTTGCTATTTCTTTTTGCTAATTTCCACGTTTCCCTGTTCATAATTATACATAAGTAAGAAAAAAAGGTCCAATCCTTCGATGTCTCATTTACAATCATGCATATCTTCCCGGTGTCGCTTGTGCAGCCGCGCGCGCGCGCTCTACACCGCGTGACGTCACGCGAGGGGCGGGTTTGCGAAATCACCCTTATTACATTCATTCATTTCTTACACTAAAAGCAGGCGGCGGCAAAACGGCTGATCTCCGTACGGTGAAACAGTAATCCACATCGTCTATATTTCAGGAAAGGACGTAGAGGTAAGAATCCAGAATAAATTTAACTTATAAGCCTATTTAAGCAGCGGCATGAGATTGAGTGTGGAGCTTAAGTAGGTGAAAGTGCACGAGTATTCGTTGTCCTCTACGGTATGATGACACTGACGTGCTACTAAAACACAAGGTGATCCCGCACAGCAACACAGTTGTTATGTGAATAAAGCATAATGGGTGTAATTTATGGTGTGCGATTAGATTTTTTGTTTATAGATGCATGTGTGTTGACATTCTGACACCCAAGAGCACCTGGGGAGTGTTGCACGGCGAGGTCAGTGTGTGTGTGGTGTGTGTGAGGGCATGCTCGCCAAAGCGCGTTGCGCAGGAATTAGTTTGTTTTTGTTGTTGTTGATTGCAATATAATCTTGCCGATAGCTCCTCTTGCTTTATAGTTTTGATTTGGGACACATAAGTTTAATGTGAATGTGTGCACATTAACACAATACAACATAAATTGCGCGCAGCCTAAATTTTGTATGTAGGCTAGATAATAACACATAGCCCGTGTACTTGCTTTAAATAAGGAAATGTTAATTTAAAATGTAAAATACTATGATTATTTACTCACCATCAAAACCCGGAACACAAAAGGTGATAACCTACAATGACAGCAGTCACCATTTACTTTCATTGTAAGCAAAATAGATGCGATGGAAGGAAATGAAAGTGACCCCGCCTAATATCTAATTGTGTGTCCCACGGATGATAAAAAGTCATATGGGTTTGAAATAAGATTAGTTTGAGTAAATAAGGCATTTTCGTATTTTAATGAAGTGTCCCTTTAAGTGAATAGTTCAATCATAGAGCAGTAACTATGCAAAAATATACACATATTTAAATAGCCGATAAGTCCTCTTTCTGTTGTAGTAGCTCGTCACCTGTTGTGGCAGAATATATAATGCAAACTTTAAATCACTCTGTGTCTGTGTGACCCATAATGGCGTTCAGAAGCGTGTACCATCAACAGTCCCGCGCGGCGCGTGACCTTTCCCCTAGTTTCCATCTGCACCAGTGCGTCACGTGATCACCGCTGCTAGGGGACTTTGCTTGTTGCTAATACATAACATAGCACCCTCTTGACAAAATATGACCTTCATGGTATTCTTTCGTGTTATATGATGATACTATCTCTGTTATAAACAATTAACAATGACCTTATGGAAATACTATTGCATTTGAGTGCTTTTGATAAAGTATAGACAGGTTTGGGTGGTTACTGAGCAAGAAAGTCTGTGTCTTTATGCTTTAGCACAGTTATTATTATGATTATACTAATATGTACATTACACTACACATTTAAATAGCGTTGCTGAACAGTTTATTAGTTACTGTGCATTACATGTCATGGAACTTTTTATTCATGCCTATTCATATTTGTTTTATTCAATATTCAAACAGTCCTGTCTTCCATTGGCATAGACATGTCCCAAATTCACATAATTGGTTAAGCCAATGTTATTATTGAACACACAAGGGCAATACTATGAACATACATATTAATTACATTAAATCAAATAGCATAGCATTTGAATTAGCAAGAAAGTAGCAAGAAATTCTATAAATGTCTATAAATAAATACAAAAAGTTTCAAAAAACACAAATTATTCAAAAGAATAGATTTAAATGCTTAATAAATAAAATCTCCTAAATAAAATTTTAGCGTATTTCTTTAGCCATATGTTGAATTTCTTTAGAATTATATATTATTAATTAAATGGGGTATAATTGAAATTATATTATATCAGCTTTGGCTATTTCCTTCTTGAAATTGGAAATTTCCTCATTTCATATTTCATACTTTCTCAATTTGTTTCAAGCTTTATTGTAACATATCCTTTTTATACTTTAAACATTATTCTTACATTGTATATCTTCAAGAAGTGAATTGTCTAATTTTCAGTATTTGAAATTGCATCCTATTAAGTTCTCGAATCTTCAAGACTGATAACTATGGATCATTTTATGGTCACTGAAGACAGACGGCACAGTGTTAATCTCCTGAAGTTTATTGAAAGTCAAATCTACATTGTAGGATCTATCTGTTGGCTACTCCAATTGAAGTCTATTTTATCAGGATTTATGTGCCTCCATTCATCACAACAATTTAATTGGGAATTTAGAATAAATATATCAGTGTATTGTACGTAATACTAAAAGAAAACAATCCAAAAAAGGAAAACAATCCAAAAAAGGGTCATTATGGTTTTCCAATCGTTCCAATTCACCTAAAATTAACTGGGAACTAAAAAATATTTGTGAGAAATCCAATTTCTTCTCTAAAGTTTTGTAATAACAACCTGTTTTGCCAGGTATGATTGTCACCATAGATGTTCCCCAAAATAAAACAAGGCCTTCTGGAGCAAAGCGACCTCTGACCTCTGAGTGACCTCTGACCCGACACATGGATTACTTTTGTGATGGATGGATGTGCTTTTTTGGGCTTCAAAAGCTCTATGCACTCCCATTATAAAGCTGGGCAGAGTCAGGATATGTTTAATAAACTCTGATTGTGTTTAGCAGAAAGAATAAAGTCATATTCACATAGGATGGCTTTAGGGTTTGTATGGGTGAACTATATGGCGTATGAACTATAATTAATGGCATTTTTGGGTGGGATCTATCCCTATTAGTGACTGAATGGCAGTGGGTGGGGCCTATGGTGTGATGATGTAACAGTTCATTATTGTCTTGTGATTTGCAAATGTATATTGCCCCTGTGACTTCAGGTCACCCAATATGCAAAACAAGCAGTTTATGGAGCTTCATTAAATTAATACTTTGTTCATAATGAGGAGGACATTTTAAGCTATGAAACTTGCAGGATGCTTTAAAGGTTATAAAGACCTCTTAGCCAAAATATTTATTTCTCAATTCATAACCCCATTAAACTTTTATTTAATGATGATTTCTCCAAAAAGTCAGATGTCATTTTCACCTATCAAACATACCTGCATCTTTATTTATATCAGAGGGATGTTTACAATATCTAATTGTGTGTCCATCATGACAGACTTGTGAAAGAGTTACAGAGGTCATGAACAAAGCACATTCTGTAATCCGTCTATGTCTTGCAGTTAAATGCTTGAGGTCACACTGAACAGTAATACAAATGTGATTAGATTACCAATGTTTTAATTACAGCAACATATTGTGAAATTCAAATTAGATGGCTTCATGCTTCATAATGTTACTATGTATGTTTGCTCATGTCCCTTAATTTTTCAATTCTACTCAATTTGTGAAAAACTGAAACTGATATAATTTGTGATTTCCATTACACAAGAGTTGATGTTAAAACTTCATGTAGATTTGTACTCGGCTTTCGCCAAGGTAAGCTAAACTAAGATGTAGCTTTACAGTAAACTATGCTTCTCCATCCATTTACGCTTCTTTCCATATGGTGGTGTGACTCCCCTTCTGTCCGGCGTTAACAGCTGCAGTGTACTTGCCGTGTCAGCACACACGACGGCTGCAACTACAGTGTGGTCTCCCCAGTGGGCCAGCACCACAACCGTCTGGATTAAGCCGAGTAGGGGACATCTCTAGGGTCTTCAAGTGGGCACCTTCCATCCTCAGTTTTCGTCGACTAGCCCACAAAAGGCCTCGTCAGTGACTCTGGCGTCCCAGAGTCAACCCCCTCCGCCCCCCACTCAACTCAGCCCAGCTTACTGGCCTCTACATCCCTCCTGCTGCTGAGGTTGCTTCTTCCTCGTAGTTCACATGTGACCTAACCACAATCTCTCCGCAACCCAACCATACGCGCCAACCCGTTTGACTAAGGCTGTCAAGCCCCACTGTTGCGTTAAAGCAGTTTCCGTGGCAACGGATCCGTATGGCATACTACCTACCGCAAAACACAAACACCACCCGTCATTCACGCAATATACACAGGAACGTAATGACTGCAATTACTATGGAACCTATACAAAAAAACCAACAGACTCTTCAAGTTTTTCAAGAATTCTATGAATCCGTCAGCGTGGCAGCCTGGACACAGCCATCCAGAATAGTTCCGTCTCAACCACAGCCAGTTGCTGCTACTCTGCTTCAGATAAGTTCTTTACTGTGCGACGCAACTCTTGGCCACTGAATTCCACATCCTCTGAGGAACCGGGTTGTAGGTAGTGCTGGGCGGTTTGACCAAAAATTGATATCACGGTTTTTTTCAAAATCATAACGGTTTTTCGGTTCGGTTTTTTTATTTATTTATTTTTTTTATGCATAGTCAGGTGTTCAATGCATTTTCTACTGGTTAAGAGAGGAATTACTGCAGTAAATTGACTTAGGATGGTCTATTTTACTGTCATTAGTGAATATTGTAGAATAATTCCACACTAGTAATACAGGTTTGCATGGCCCCAGAAAATTATGCTGTTTACAAATAAGAGCCATTCATGATTCTAATGAAGTGAGGAATCAAAATGCAAAGACAACTGCAGTCAAAATACAGAACTTTTATTTTAAACAACACAATTAGAACAACTTGGAATACTTTTGCTAGTTCAAGTACAAATCCACGAACATTACGTGCATTCAAGTAAATATAAAAGGAAATCTTGTCTTGCATTGCTTTTGAGGTCTATTAAAGAAATTAAAACAAAATTATGCAACTTGCATTAGTTATTCCTTCAAAAGTATTGCTTCGAAACCAAAACAAACATAAAATAAATATAAAGTGCTAACTTACTTGGCACACAGGATTATCCTGTATAATGGAAACAATATTTGGCTCGACTTTTCTTTAGCTTTCCCTGTGTTACATGCTGATGTGGAGGGCGCTAAATCCGCGGCTGAATCCGCGGCTGATTTAATACATTCTTGATATTTCAAGACATGTTTGCGGCTAAGGCGCTGGAGCAATTTGCTTGTGTTGCCGGGTCATTCTCCCCAGCGGAGAATTTTAGCCGGACAGCACTTACATAATGGTTGTTTGTTCGACGTTGGATTTTTGGAAAACAAAAAACCTCCAAACAACAGTCCCGGCTCCTCTTTTTGGCACAAGTTCTTCTTCGGTGTCATCACTGTCATGTTGTACTAATTCTTCAGCATCCATCGCCCATGTAACGTAACAGAGCGCTGCTGTTTGTTTACCCTCGTCGGTGCTCAGTAGTGCAACGGGTAAAGGGTCCGTCTGAAACAGTGTCGCGCACTGCCACTCTGATGGTCGCGCAGCGTAACGGTCGTTCCGAACGTTGTGTAATTAAATACACCGGTATGGCGGTTTATTCAAAATCAAAATCGTGACGAAAATATAAACCGGTTTTCGGTTTAAACCGGTTTCACCGCCCAGCACTATTGTAGAGTGTGCCACAAATCCTCGACAACCCACTTCCACTGGATTACCTGGAATTTCCATCCTCGCTGTTCTCAGCAATTTCTTCCTTTCATATGCCTCATCTACCACATTGAAACGGTGGTCGCCTAACAATGTAAAAAAATAAAAAATAAACAACAAAAAAATTGTTGCTTTGGTGAGAATCGAACTCGGCGTCGCCAGCGTGGAGGCCTAACCGCTAGACCACAATGGCAATTACGCAATTCAATAGGCAATAGTCTGATGTCGACTCTCAGTCCCAAAACCTCGAGAAAAAAAACAATCATTAATGTTCGGGCGGCAGACAAGTATACTCTTGCCACACAGATTTATAATATTGTTATAGCTATAACAACCACCCATTACATACCAAAAGAAAGAGAGAGAGAAAAAACAACAAAAATACATATGAAATTATATGCACTTTCTTTAATAAGAAGAAGTTTTCTTGACACCCAATTTACTTCAAAATAAAAATAGAATAAACAAAAGAAAAATTCAATACTCGTTAAATCACAGTAGCACTATCGTCATGTCAAAACAGTAGACAAAGAAGCAAAAAATAAAAATACAAACTAACACTCCTTAAATCTGCAGTGATAGTGTAGTTAAGTGTGCAACGCAACGCAACACTGACCCAAGTTGGCAGCATGGGTGGTCAAGTTATGTGACTCAGGAACATCGGCAGCGTCAGTCCGTCTTGCTCCTATACTTTGCTCTCTCCAAGCCACCGAGGAGTACAAAGGAGTACAATCCACAAACAGGAGAAACATCCGTGAGTCAACGGACCCACCCGCTAGTGAGAGGATAACATAGCAGCACTTCCTCCTTTCCCACGATGCCCGAAAAACACACACTCTTCTCATAATCCACCCGCAAAAACAGCCTCCACTGGGGATGTGTCGTCCTTAGAACATGAACACCTCTACCCTTTGAATCATTCATGCCGCAATATACACACTTCCGTTGTTAATTTTCTTCTCCTCCAAATCCTGCCAGAGTATAGTTTGGGAGGAGTTGACAGAGAGTGAAGGTACTTAAAGGGGCAGTAACAAATACATGTCTATATTGCTACAACATCCTCCCATGGCACTGTTTACTCTATCAGCTGAACAATGCGTGCTGATCCAGACCACAAAACAATATCTGGTTGTTGGTTAGTGTTGGCAATCTCAGGTGGAAAAATAAGCCGTTGATCAAGATCAGCCAGCATCTTCCAGTCCCTAGCAACTTCCAGTGTCGAGAATTGGTTTTAACACATTTTCTTGGTGGTTGCTCGCCTGGGCGGAGGAATATTGTCTTCTGCGTGTAATGTTTTGCTAGCAGAACAGGCGGCAACTTATTGGTCATACTACGCTTGCCTTCCAATGATGTAATGGCACCAAGTAAACCGACCTTGGCTAAGAGCCACCTTACATCCTGTCAGAATGTGCCTTAATGTGGCAGGTGATGAACACAAAGGACAAGAGGGATCCTCTCCTACCCAGAGGTTTAGGTTCTGCGGTGATGGGAGAACATCATATGTTGACCTAATAAGGAAACTGATCCTACTCTCTTCCATAGACCAAAGGTCTTGCCAGCCCATCTTGCATTGTTCCACACTCTCCCATCTCATCCACTCTCCCTGCTTGGCCTGGGAAATGGCCTTTATACACCTCATCCTCTCCTCCTGCTTTCGCACCTCGTTGACTACCAGCTTCCTCCTTTGAGCTGGGCCTGCCTTGTGCCATTTAGGAGGAGCTAAACTGAGCCCAAAACCCCCTCTTCCATGCTGTACCTGTCCCACGATATCCCCAATTTGAAGGGCAGCCTTTGCCTCTACTACAGATTTCTTTGCTGACCACTTTCTACCAGTTTTTAACACAGGGGCTGCCTCCCTTACACATTTGTCACGTGACTCTACTAAGGTCATTTCCAGTCTGACCTTGGCACACTTAAACTCCTTGGTTAAAGCAGAGACTGGCAGCTGCAATATTCCTTCACTATAAAGTCCCACTCTGCTGAGGCAGCGTGGAACTCCCAACCATTTCCTGATGTATGAACTTATTAACGCTTCCAGCTTATCCACTGTTGTCAAAGAAACCTTGTACACAGTCAGTGGCCACAGCAACCTCGGCAGTAGACCAAACTGAAAGCACCAGAGTTTTAGCTTGCCTGGTAGAGCACAGCTGTTTATGCTCTTCAACCCTTCCACTGCTTGTCGTCTAACTTCTCCCACTCGAACTGTGTCCTTTAGATCCCCATCGTACCATCTCCCAAGACTCTTCACTGGCTTTTCAGAAATTGTTGGTATTGCCTTACCATTAATGAAGAATGTTTTATCAGCTACCTTTCATTTAACTATCGAGATGCTTAAATTGCATTCATGCCCATTCAGTATTATCTGTTAACTTCCCCAATAACCGATTAGTGCAGGCTACTGTTGATGTCATGGTTGTCATGTCATCCATGTATGCTCTGATTGGTGGTAGTCGCATCCCAGAAGCCAAGCGCTTTCCTCCTAATCCCCATCTTGATGCCCTAAAGATTATTTCCATTGTCATGGTAAAAGCCAGTGGAGAAATTGTTCATCCTGCCATTATTCCACCCTCTAAGCATTGCCATGTAAGGCTGAATTTTGGAGTTGAGCAAATGCTGCCCAAAGAAGCTCATGTGGCACTGAACCACATGCATTAGCCAAATCCAGGGATGTCAAATGGAGCTCCTTCCTCTCCTACCAATGCCGTAAGGGGTGTGTCATAGTGATGACGCTTGTGCCATCACGCGACTCTGAAGAAGACAGTTTGTGTTCGTCATCAACAAAGAAAGGACGAAGAAATGTCTGCAAACTGGAAACGAGGCAGAGACCAGGAGCTCCTCACTATCTATCCACGCTGAAGCTGAGATCGTTCACCAGCTTTGTGAAACTCTATGCATACATGTTTTTGACACGTACGTTACACATCCTGACGTCATGTGTCTTTCTGGGATCTTTACAGGTTGTGGTGAATGCACTCACAGGTCCTGGCAAATCACTGGCAGTGTGAATGAACTGAAATCAAACAATCCCGGGACAAATGCCAGGTCACATTATCTGTGTATTTTCCGGAATCTCTGTGTGAAAGGGGCTTGAGTCATTTTACTTGGCGGCCATCTTTGAAACGCCTCTCGGACAGCATTTTCAGTCATGCAAGCTCTCTTTGAATGGGGAAACATGAAGTTCTACTAAGTTGTTCAAGCTTACTATTAAATTTCATATTTGAAATCACAAATATATGCAACAAATTTCGTATCTAAATCATGAATAAAAACTTGCACAATGACTTTACCAATCAGCGATTGGCTCTTTTATGTAGAAGGCAGGGATTACTCCGCCATATTGTGAATTGTAGGTAAAGTCGTTGAAATTGTCATCTCATACCATCATTGTTTTATGGAGCGGTTGTTTTATTCACATTAATAGTTTCAGTGGATTCTTCTAAATTGTGAGTCATTTAGCTAATCTCTCCAATAAAACTTTATTCATGTCTCTTGTCTATAAAGGCTCTTTGACTCAGAGAGGCAGAGACAGTGTGCAGTCAGCATGGCAGAAGCGCATCAGGCGGTGGCCTTCCAGTTCACCGTCACTCCTGATGGCATCGACCTGCAACTGTGCCACGAGGCCTTGCGCCAGATCTACCTGTCAGGCCTTCACTCCTGGAAGAAGAGGTTCATCAGGTTTAAGGTGACCTCAAAGCTTCTTTTGACCTTACTATACATGAATAGAGCTATCTAATTAGCGCTCGGAATGTCACTTTGAAAAATTCAAAGTTTAATTGATTTTTTGAGGATAGTTTGTGTGTTTTTAAAGTAGTCTTAGAACTGTATTATACTATATATGATATGATAATTGTCCATGTAAGCTGAGACCAATATTGTGTTTTGATGTTATATTTTATTCGATTATATTATATATTGCATTTTTAATATTGCATTATTCTGTGTCTCTGTAGAATGGTGTGATGACTGGGGTCTATCCAGGAAGTCCTTCAGGGCTCCTGGTTGTTCTGGTGGGTTATATGTCCTCCACCAAATATGCAAAAATAGACCCCTCCCTTGGGATATTCACTAAACTATCGACACATCTACCAATCAGGTAACCCACTGATAAATCATTCTGTAGTTATTAACAATGTATTTGTAATATTTTATGGGGAGAATGTGGACAACCTCATTGCAAATCAGGTTTATTGGAAAAATGTCCAGACTTTCAGATGTTTACAATGAACAAATCAAACAAAAGTAATTGAATTAGCTTCAACACAACAAATATTTTAAGTGTTTTCCCCAAATTCAACTGAAAACTGCAACTGCAACTTTTGATGACGTCTGCTGTCTCCAAATGGTTCAACCCCTTCATGGTAAGCATCTTTAGTACTTAGTAGAACATCCTTTTGCTGTTATGACCTGCTGCAAACGAGATGTATAACCAGACACCAGTTTCTGGCAGCGTTTCTGAGAATCTTAGCCTATTCCTTATCGTGACACTCAACAAACCAAGCTAGTTCAGAAATGTCATGTGTTCTAGCTCAAGCACACTTGGTGCAGTTTTGAGCCTTTGTGAGGGATTCTGTTCAGGGGGTGTATACTTTTGAGACTACAGACATCATTGAATATATATATATATATATATATATATATATACTGTATATATATACAGTATATATATATATATATATATATATATATATATATATAGCTGCGAGCATCGATTGCGGGCCAAAGCTGGCCAAAGCTAGGTAACTAAAGGCACCGGGGTTGCGGTGCCACCGGCTTGGGCCCGCAATCGCTGCTCGCAGCTATATTTAAAAGTTAAATGTTCAGTTGAATTTGGGGAAATCACTTTTGTTGTGTTTGTCTATTTTAATTATTTTTTGTTTGATTTGTTCATTGCAAACAGCTGAAAGTCTGTACATGTTGCCAATAAACCTGATTTGCTGTGGAGGTTGAATAATTTTGATTATAACTGTAATCTGTCAGACATTTAAAGTAATTTGCATTGTGAAACATGTGATTGTTTACTTTGTAGTACTTTTACAGTGTTTTATTGTATTGTTTTGGGAGATATTAAAAGTCTATAAACCACATGTGCAGTAAAATGCTCTAATGACCTTGAGAGCCGGAGATTCAAGATCCATTGTTTCTGTTTGTATTTTTTTTTTTAATCTGTTATCTTCAAAACAGATTACAATATTATACAAGTAACTCCCGGAACAGTTTTTATTACTGTATCACATGCAGTCTGCCCACTTAGTTTATGAGCAGTCGCACAACAAACAATCCCATGTCTCTGAAATTCTTATTAAAATATTATTTTAATCAAATTTATGTATTTATCCCCACTGTCATGAAATGAAATCCAGTATTGATTGTGATTTTACAGTAGTGTACTGGAAGCAAAACCAAACTACTACAGCATTTTTCAGGAACTACAATATTTTGGTGGAAACTATGGTCATTTTTACCATAGCATTACAGGGCATTGCTGATTATTTCTCACCTGTTTGCCTGCAGTAAGTACGTAACAGAAGAAGGGCAGCGTATTTTTGGTGGTGTGCTGGTTGGGACTGGATTGTGGATTACTGTGACTTTCGTTATGAGGAACGTCCTTAAGTGCTTGCTGTCCTGGCATGGCTGGATGTTCAATCGCCATGGGTCTTTATCCCTGAAAACAAAGGTTTGGCTGGTGAGTGTGGCCCTGATGGAGAATTTCACTTAAACTAATAATTTACCCCCAAAAAATAGCCATTTTTGTTGTCCATATGACTCTGTCTATATGAACTGTTTGTTTAACACTTCAACCCAGCTTTGTAAATATTTCCTTATGTATATTCAGCTAGAGTCCAAAGTCCAAATTTGTTTTATAACATAATTTCAGCACAGTTGAAGTAATGGCATATTTCTTTAGAAGTGTTCTTTAGAAGTCATTGTGTCATTGCTCTTTGGATATCACTGGAATATGTCTGTTTTTATCTTTGGAAAGTATTCATTCTTTGTCTGACTCATGACCCATTATTATCATCTCAGGTATTGGTGAAGTTATTTTCTGGGCAAAAGCCAATGCTCTACAGCTTCCAGAGCTCACTGCCGCGATTGCCAGTGCCTCGCATAAAAGACACCGTCAGAAGAGTGAGTCAAGCATTTTCATTGTGTCTTAAAATGTTCTTATTCATTAATAAAATAATTTGAAATAAATTGAGTTCTCACTACTACCCTCACTACTTAACATATTATACTGTATATATATATATATATATATATATATATATATATATATATACACATATATATATATATATATATAGGGCTGGGCAAGTTAACGCGTTATTATCGCGTTAACGCATTTATTAATTAATGCCGATAATTTTTTTAACGCACGTTAACGCAGTTTTTTTTATATCATTTTTTTAAAAGTCCGTTGCTCACTGGCTCTGAATAACAGGCCTACAGTCAAACCATGGATCACAGGAGGGGTGGGATGTTGGTCATCCAGCAAATAACCCACCCAAACAAGCAGTGGAGAGAGGCTTTGGCAGGTTCTCTCAGGTGAATAGAAAGGGAGACAGCGCTCCGCGAGACGAGTGAATGACAGGCGCAGATAGTAACCAACGGCTTCTGTGCGCTACGCAGCTGTAGCCTTTTAACTTAAATTAAAATTATACATAACTTTACCTGATAGGCCTGCGTTTAGTTTAGCGGGTGCTCTGCCATGTGAATTCCCTTCTGTTGATGTCCTGATAACTATTTAGATTCTGGAAACTCACAAACAGCGAATCGAGGATCAGTCTCTATTCCAATGATTTGTGCTGGCTGCGCGCCGTCGGCAACGGGCGGGCGCGTGCGTGACGCGAGCTCTGACCGCAACAGTTTCACAGGAACGCACCCGCTTGTCGCTGCACCTTGTGCTCGACGACCACTTCACCTCACTCTAAATGCTGATTTATACTTCTGCGTCAGACCTACGCGGGAGCCTCTTTGGTTTTCATTCATACTTCTGCGTCGTTGTCCGCGTTGACGCGTAATTATGGGAGCAGCGCAGGCAAGCATATTGACGCGTTGTTACATTTTTGGAGAGGTGCACGTCAGGGTACGCGCGCTACACACAGCCCTACGGCGTAAGTTCGATGCAGAATTATATTGGGCTTTACCTCTGTTTAATGTAACCTAATCTTAGTGTGCGTGGGAAACCATGGCATGACCAAACCTAAGCTATTATCAGAGGAGTAACGTTGGTCGACTTATATCTGTAGTGGTCATGACCTCTGACTACATTGACTGACTGTTTCTGCTGCTCCCTGATAAAAGATACCTGTTGATACCTGTTGAGAAAAAAAAAAAGAAAACTGGACTCGTTTTAACTAGATAACAGGTAATCCCCTGTGCCAAATAGCCTTGTTTTAATATTTGATTTGATTATATTAATGTTTAAGTTGAGATTTATAATAAATATTTTATTGCTACTGTGTAAAAGAGAATTCTGCTGGTATAAAGCACCTTATTTGTTTAAAGTTTTTGCAAACCACACTTTTATGTATATAGCAGTACATTTAAATCAAAAGTGTGCAATACATTACTTTAGAATTCATTATTCAATTTTCCGCGTAACAATGCGATTAATCGCAAGAAATTCATGCGATTAATCGCGATTAAAAAAATTAATCGTTGCCCAGCACTAATACATATACATATACATATATATATATATATATATATATATATATATAATTCACGGTTTCGGTTCAATACGATAAACTTGTGTAACGGTTCGATGCGTGTGCGGTTCGGTACATTTCAAATACAGCAAAAAGAAAGAAATGGCAGAGAAATGTCCTTGATTTAATTTTTTTAATTATATTTTTATTAAAAATAACATCAGAAAGTATGATTTTTTTTTACTTTGAGCAGTGATGGAACTATACTTGACTTTTCTTAGGAGCATTTAAAACAAAACAGCTCATTGGACAAAATGAAATGTAATATTGTAGTTGTTTATTTTAGTTCAGATTAACATTTGAGGGCAGCAATTGTATTCATAATGTCAAAATACAACCGACGTGATGTTACTTGAAAGCATTATAGCCTACTATTCCTGCCAAACTTACAGATAGTAGTGTTATACAGTACATCCATGGTGATGTTGAGGATCTGTGGACACTGGATAGTTCATTCATGGCACAATGTTTCTCCCTGGTTTCCACGTCAGCGCGGTTTGAACCGTTAATAACGGAGAAATGTGAATGTTTCTCACCAGATCTCGCAGCGATGTTATTACTTCAGTGGCGAATTTAAATGTTTTCTTTACTGGATTTGGCTGTGCAGTAACAGTGCTGATGATGAAGATCGGCTTGCGCTGCATTGGTCCAAACTGATAAACTGATAAAGTCTGCTTACATTACATTTGCCATTTGATGTTGGGCAATGTTGTGGTCACGCCGAACGTCTCTTACATTAAAAACGTGCTTGCCACGCGCAACGCGCATTTGAATAACGAAATGTTGGTCCGCAGGAAAATGAATCGAACGAACCGTTCGAGTTCAAAATGCGTATCCGAAAACCGAACCGAAAGCCTCGTACTGAACGGTTCAATACGAATACGTGTATCGTTACACCGCTACTATATATTTATATATATATTTTTTTTTTGCAGTATCTTCAGTCAGCTCGTCCTCTGATGGACGATGAACAGTACAAACGTATGGAGGGGTTGGCAAAGGACTTTGAGAAGAACTTGGGCCCCAAACTGCAGTGGTATTTGAAGCTCAAATCCTGGTGGACATCCAATTACGTAAGTTCACACTGCACCTATAAGTCAAACTAGGTACTCTTTTCTTGAGGGAATTGGGGAACATTTAAAAAATAGCTGTCTTATTATATCTGTTTATAAAATGCCTTGGAACCTAAACTGATGAGCCAAAACAATATGGCCGCCTGTCAAATATGCCAGTGGTCCTCTGCGTGTTGCCAAAACAGCACCGACCCCCGAGGCATGGACTCTACGACACCCCTGAAGGTGTCCCATGGTTTCTGGCACCAAGAGGTTAGCAGCAGACACTTCAAGTCCTGTAGATTGCACGGTTTAGCCTCCTTGATTTGAACTTGTTGGTTCAGCACATCCCACAGATGCTCAGTTGGTTTTGTGACACATTCCTCCTATAACCATCATTAAAATTTTTCTGACTGTAGACCTTCTGTTGGCTCTTATGAGACGGAATAGCCTTAGCTGTCTCCTTGGACAACTGTTGGTAAATTCTCACCACTGCTGACAAGGAGCAACCCACAAGCCTTGCCGTTTCAGAGATACTCTGACCCAGTCGCTTGCCATTACAATTTGGCTCTTGTCAAAGTCGCTCAGATCTTTATTCCTGCCCAGTTCTCCCCTGCATCCGAACACGTTGGTTACGAGAATTGATTGTTTGCTTACCATCTAATCCACCCAGACCTTAAAGGTACAATATGCAGGATTTTTGCAGTAAAATATCCAAAAACCACTATGCCAATGTTATATATTTTGTTTAGTTGATTACTTACAATATCCCAAATGTTTCCAACTATTTATAAATCGTGATAAAATTGTGATTTTAACCAAGGAAGACGGGGCGTGTGAGCAGGGGGGAGGAGTCGCCAGTCAATCGGCGCCATATCCGCGCTGTTACCCCCCGGTTTCCGCCAGGGTTTTTTGACCTCATACTGCAAAAGTAACCATGGCGACAGACGTGGACAACTGGGGTCGGTTATGTCCGCTTATGCGTGTCAACAGCGTGAGCGTCCCTAGCAGGGTTTTGTTCAAACATTATGGACCATGGCAAGCAGACTTTGAGACAAAAAGAGGTCTAGAATGAAGATCAACATCTTCCGAAATCCCGAGAGCTCCATGTCCACAACTAACTTCGACTTGACAGAGACGCGAGTGTTGCATGTTACTTGAGCAAACAGGTGAGCAAATTAATGTATATAAAACTAATCAATGTTATATAGTTAATACCACAGTCATGTTAAAAAAACATCAATGTATTCACTCGTCCATAAAAGATCCATCAGCTCTACGACAAAATCCATAATTCCGCCTAAAGGCATAGTTCGGCCAAAAATGAAATTTAAACCATGCATTACTCACCCTCAAGCCGTTCGAGATGCATATGTCAATCTTGTTTCAGACGTAACACATTTCAGTTATTTTAGAAAATATTTAGACCCCTCAGTGGATATAATGTGAAGAAATGGGGTACAGCTCCTTTAAGTCCCAAAAATGTGCATAAATCCTTCACAAAAGTAATCCATTCGGCTCCAGGGTGATAAACGAAGGCCTTCTGACGGTAATCCATGCGGTATTGTCGTAAAAATATACATATTTAAAACTTTACAAATGAAAATATCTGACTTCCGGCAACGAGTCCGTCGTGACGGTTCCTACAGCCACGTACGTTCACGGGTGATGGAAGTTGGTGTATCAGAGGTAGCGCAGCGTCAGAAGCGCTGCAACGTCATGCACGGTTCTGCACATTACGTACGTTTACGGCGCGATGGAAGTCGCGTGCGTCAGCGTGTAGGAACCGTGCATGGACCTAACAGCCGCTTCCCACGCTACGTGCCCCTACCCTCGTACACCAACTTCCATCACCCGTCACGACGATCATTGCCGGAAGTCAGATATGTTTTCATTTATAAAGTTTTAAATATGTATATTTTTGCAACAATACTGCACGGATTACCCTCAGAAGGCCTTTGTTTATCACCCTGGAGCCGAATGGATTACTTTTGTGAAGGATTTATGCACATTTTTGGGACTTGAAGGAGCTGGACCCTATTTCTTCACATTATATCCACTGAAGGGTCTAAGACATTTTCTAAAATAACTGAAAATGTGTTCGTCTGAAACAAGATTGACATATGCATCTCGTAACGGCTTGAGGGTGAGTAATGCATGGTTTAAATATCATTTTTGGCCAAACTATCCCTTTAATGCAGAATATACATAATTAATATACGCCTTTGATATTGTAAGAGGTTAGCGACTCCTGGTGGCAGAACAATCTTGCATATTGTACCTTTAATATGTGGCCTTGTTAGGAGATAATCAACGATATCAACTTCATCAGTGACTGATCATAATGTTCTGGCTCATCAGTGTATTTCAAGTACATCTTTCTTTCAAAATAGCATGACTCTTCCTAAATGATGAACCTTAATGTACCTTTATTTGAGATTTGGTTCTACTGTCATCCCTCTCAGGTCAGCGACTGGTGGGAAGAGTATATTTATTCTCAGAGGTCGAGGGCCAATCATGGTCAACAGCAACTACTATGCAATGGTAAGTGCATTGCAATTGTTAATTTGTTGTTTGTTAGAAATAAACTAGAGTCAAGTTGTCAAAAACATATTCAAGATGATGAAACTCAAAAATAATCCATTAAAATGTAAAAAGAATGAATATTTTTTGCTTGTAGCACAAACTGTTTTAAAATCTGACATCGGGTCACGGCACCAATTTGTGTAGTGTAGGGATTAAGGCTTAGAGATGGTGACTGGAAAAATGATTGTAACTAATTTAACTAAAAGTTACTCAAGGGATATTGTTCCTGTAATACATTCATAACTGTAATTCATAACATTGTTCAATGGCAACATCTCAGTAGACAGAATGTCACTTTCTCTGTCTTTATCAGGACTTCCTCTATGTGATCCCGACTCCCCTCCAAGCTGCCCGTGCTGGTAATTCTATTCACTTACTCATGATGTACAGAAGAAAACTGGACAGAGCGCAGATCAAACCAGTGAGTCAACTTAAGAGTCTTTAACACAAGCATGTTTGTCTATTTTACATTAAATCAATACATGGAAACCACACACTTTTAAGTGTCTGCTTGAAGAATATCCACTTTAAAACCCCGTTCACACCAAGAACGATAACTATAAAGATGACTATAACGACACTGTCCACACCAACGCACAATATTGTTCTTTTTATAATAAGCATGTGCTGCAGTTATGCCTGCAGCTTTAAGTGCTTAAGATCTTTAAAGCAGGATCGGCTATCATTATTTGTATCGTTCGTCAGCTAGAAAAAATAGTTTTCCAACAATATAGTATACTCTGTGTCCTTAATGATATATTTGTGGTGTGCGATCTCTTTTACTTGGTTTGTCTACATAATAGATCTCAGGTTTAAAGAAATAGATTGCCCTAAAAGTAACGCATTTCTTGTCACCTGCATGATTTTATTTGTTCTGTGACAGATATTTTGTTCAATGACCAAGCCGCTGTTTTCCATGCAACTCACATTCCATAAATAACAAAAAAACATCATGAAACTAGTCAATATGACTCAATACTTAATGTATTTATCAAGCTTTTTGAAGTCATACAACTGCTTTCTTGTCAAAACAGGCCAAAAAAGCTCTCAAATCTTATTCGCATTATTCTGAGGTTAAAGGATATTGGTTTTACTGATCAGCTCATAATGGGCCAGGTTTAAATGTTGGTCTTTTGGGTCTCAAAAGGTGCCTTTGCCTTTTTCCCTTAAGTATAGTGCGTTCTCTTGGATTGTTAATGTTTTTCATAGGTCAGGGTAACAGTATGGGTCAGTGGCTGTAAAGCACTACTCAGAACTTCAGATGAAACATTAACTTTTGTAAATTGAGCTTTAATAATCACAAGGTCTTTGACTTCACTGAAGGATTGGGCTCAGCTTGGTTATTATTGCTTTTATTTGTTGATACATTTTGTGAAGAAGGCAATGTGGCTCAATAGCAAATAGCAATAGCAGTCAGAGATGGCCAAAATTCTGGCATTAGTCACTGTATATTGTGTAGAGCCCTACCAGATAAAGAATTTTGAAGGCCAATACTGATTCAAATATTTGTTGGTTTTAAAATACGATATTCTGAACATATATCGG
Organism: Hybognathus amarus; assembly: GCA_030378365.1. NCBI lineage: Eukaryota > Metazoa > Chordata > Actinopteri > Cypriniformes > Leuciscidae > Hybognathus > Hybognathus amarus. The sequence goes on along the minus strand of JAQIUQ010007137.1, from coordinate 146,063 downwards.
CTGATATATATATTTTTTTCCAAAAACGTGCAACAAAACATTAACAGATTTCCCTAACATTAGTTATTTGTAGTTATTTATGAAGTTTTAACAAAAAAAATATGATAATGCATTTTAAAAAGAAACTTGTTTCTTTTATTGTCACAACAGAACAGAGGAACATCAAAATATATTAAAGTTCTGATAAATAAAATAATAATTAGTCCCTACATTGCCTTATAAGCTACCTGCAACCTGGATCAGCAGTTTGCAGGATGTGTGGCGCGTTATACACGAGTGTTGCCAACAGGGAAGGTGTAGAGTGCCCTCTGGTGGACAGACTGTACAACTCAAACACTCATGACATGGTTGAAGTGTGTTTCATCCGTTTTTATTTTATTTTTGAAATATTCATTTATTGGCCATTATAACTGACCAGTAAATCCCCACCTGAGCAAACAACGCGGCTGACCTTGTTTTATTTTAAAGTTTGGACTTTCATCCCGCGAACCACTTTAAAGGGGTCATGAACTGGTTTTTAAAATTTTTTTGTTTTGTTGTCTGAGGTCAACTTATGACGTTCGCTTGGTTTCTACATTCAAAAACATAAAAATGAATAAGTTATGGGCTATTTTCTTACCTAGTTTTCAGCCTACTTGAAAAATGCTCGGATTTTATGGGCGTATCGCATTGAAGACTAAGGAAGTAAACGCCCACTGCTGTGAGTGGATAACAATTTTGCATATTATAATGAGCTTCAACTCTGTCATTGGTTTCGGTCGGTGCACGTGGAGGTATTGTTTTGAAAACCACTGTTGTAAAATGGCAACCGGAAATGATTCGCCCATACATGTTTGACCCAGTAGTCTCGATTCCCGAATCGCAGGAACAATGAACCAACAGCACCTCGAATACAACGGATACTTGTAGACACATACACATAATTATTAGATATCAAACGATCTGTAACAATGTAATGCTAGCCGAGTAGATTATTATTTCTAAAATAAAAATATTACTCACATAATTGTGTTGCACCACTCCTGTTGGATCCAATATAGAAGGTAACATAGACTAATCATGTTCCGTACAACAACGATGTTCCGTACAGATTAACTTTAACCGCCGATCGCTGAATAAATACTTCTAGGTCATGCACAAAATGCATATCTGTGTCGTCTTTTATTTCTCCCTCTTATATTATAATGAGTTTACTCACCTCGTCCGTGCACGTGTGGGGAAACGTCCAATGTTGTCAAATGGCAACCGGATTCGCCCATACATGTTCGACCCAGAGTCCGTGTGTTGCACAATTCCTAGACGGCACATCATCGTTCTTTCTCTTAGTCGGTCTGCAAATCCAGCCTAAGAACTGTGTCTTGTTCACAAAACAATCCTCTGTGAAATGAAGCGAACATACAGATAATGTTTTACATCTCATCTGCTGGAACGTTCATTAAAAACAAATTTTAACCAGGCATTCCTAATATTGAAATCCAGAGGAAGCTTATGCAGCGACTGTCTTCTTCCACAGCCAGGCACGGCACAAACATTTTGTCAACAGAATGTTTTATTTGCTGGTAGCTCGCTCCTGGTTTGTCATCACGAGGTATGCTTTTGTTTACCTATGCGAGGAATGCATGAATCGGTGTGCGGGGCTAAACGGCCGTGTCTGAAAGTAGGCGTCTATGAGCCGGGTGGGGTTTTAGCGTCATTGACGTCATACTTCCACACTTTCAAAAACGAGAGACGTTTGTTGAGGCTGGTGTCAATAAAAGCTTTTATTGGACTAACAAGGTCGTTTTCAGTTCTGAAACTTACAGGATTTTCTTATAATATGATGACCTCTTAGATGTCAAAAGCTCAAGGAAAAATTGATTTCTCAGTTCATCACCCCTTTAATCCACTTCTTCCTTATACTCAATTCAATCGGGAATCCATGAAAACTTAAGTAGGGTTGGCGTTGTTGGTTAGATTTACAAAGAGGAACAGAGCAGTGACATCTAGCCTTCGTTTCGGCCATTGTTGAACTGCGTTCGGAAGTGGACATGCACAAAGTTGACAAATCCCGCCATGAAACCCGGAAGCGTGGATAATTCCTGATTGAATCATTGGTTCACAATTTAACAAAAGCAGACAATATTGTGTCTAAAATATAATACAATATTAACTTCTTATTTATTAAACTGTTGAGTAAAATCAATATCACATTTGCAGTCGTGCTATAAATTGTTTTATAAAGAATGTTTTTGTCTCTCCTGTTTCATGTCAAATTAGTTTTAGCGCATGTTGGTGTCTTGTTGATTTTGATTTGATTTGTACTGTATAAGATCAAATCAGTAGAGCCATGTTGAAAAAGGCTGTTTGTCGCATCATACCATGCCTCTCCTCTCTTAACCCCTCTCTACTCTTTCTGCATGACTGTGAAAGAGCTCCCTCATAAACGATCTTCTGTTTCTGTTCCCTTGCACCCGCGACGCTGCTGTGTTTGCTATGTGTACTCACACACACCACATGCACAGATATTCTTCCTGGACAACCTAGTGCCGCCTGTGCTCGGCACAGTGGGAGCGGATGTTTAACTCGTCCCCGCATTCCCGGGCTTGAGACAGGTAAGAGGAGGGGCTCGTCCCGGCACGACCCACGGCTCCGCTCCATCAAAACATGCAGACTCAGCCTCAGGACAGCAGCACAGTGGACACTAACAGGGCTGCGTATTGACTTACAGTGGGCCACTGATGCAGGCTTTCTATTGGCTGATCTCTAGAGAGCAGGGCCAATGATGGACAATTTATATGATGTCATATAATTGAATGATTAATCAGTTGAGACCAATGTAGAACACTTCTAGATTCATTCACCTTATCCACTTATACAGATTTCAGTAGGTTTTGAAACTGACAACAGGCAATGAGAATGATTGTTAGCCAATATTAATAATAATAATGCACATTAAATATTGGCTTATCATAAAGAAATAGTTAAATAGCTGAAAAATGCATTATATATATATATATATATATATATATATATATATATATATATATATATATATATATATATATATTATTTTGCTTATATTATTTGCATTATTAAGTATTAATAAATTATGTACTATATTGTATATTTGATAACATTGTATTATTTGAATCATATATTACTTCTTTTAATATAATTTTTAATATATAATTATTAATTTATTGTTATTTTATTTTATGCACACTCATGTCATTCGTAACCTGTATGACTATCTCTATTTGTATTTTGGTACCATTTCTTTCTATATTATTTTTATAATATTTCATAATATAATTATGTATCATTTTTTTTATATTTTATATATATAATAATTATAAATTATTATATTATAAAATAATATAGAAAGAAATAGTACCAAAATGCAAAATATTGTGTTGTGGTGTTGGAATTATTATAAATATATATTATATATATTATATTAATATAAATAATACATTAATTTTATATTATTATGTGTTATTTATATTATAAATAACAAAATATTATTTTGTACATTACTTTAATCATATAACACATTTTAAATAGCACATACACATATTTCCATTTAATTTAAATATAATTTCAGTAATATATTATATAATATAATATTATATAATATTTTAATTTTTAATTTTCTTTATTTGGATTTTGGTACAATTTCTTTACATACATTTTGCAATTATAATTCAATTTTAAATAATACCAAGTCATTATTATATGTTATTTCTGAAATATATATATATATATATATATATATATATATATATATATATATATATATATATATATATATATATATATATATATATATATATATATATATATATATATGTATATATATATATATATGTATATATATATATATATATATATATATATATATATATATATATATATATATATATATATTTGGGTGGAAACGGTACACAGAAGTCACTGGTTCGGTTCATACCTCGGTTCAGACCTCACGGTTCGGTACGATTTCGGTACAATGGAGGGAAAAAGCAAAACAAAAATACAGAAGGCATTGTATTTTTTAAGTTTTATAAAAGCATAGAACCAGTTTATTTGTAGTGCACTGACAATAGTTTTATATAATTAGTTTATTAATTAAATGAATAAAAAGACAAAAAGACCTTGCGAAATGTTTGGTAATTGTACCTGAATTTATTTTAAATTATTTTGCTATATTTCAGATGAATATATTTGTTTTCCTTAATTTTAATTAACATTATTAATTAACAATGTGACATTATTTTCATCTGAATAAATAATTGATTTCTGTATAACATAATACTACCTTTAAAAACACATTTGATTTTCTTTTTAAATCAATGTAGAATGTGTAAGATTAGTGCTCCGAGGAATATGACGAATGTCCAAAAGATGGGACCCACAGACTGTTTTGAAATGGAGTTGGATAAATAGCCAATGTTTTGCTTTTAAAACAGTGTGTGTGTGATTTTGGTTTGATGACAGTTGTAGGTTACAGTTTGTCAAGAGTTTACAGTGTGACAAAAGCACAATGTTGTGTTTTATTGCGAGTGTAGCCTACACAAATATGAGAACAGTTTTTATGTTTCCACTGTTCTATCGCGTCTCTTCTCCCTCTCTCTCTCTCTCTCTCTCTCTCACACACAACACACACACACACACACACACATACAAGCATTGCAATCTTGACATCGCAGCCTGTTCATTATGCGGTCACACCAAACGCGAATAGAGCGCCAAATTCACGTCTTTCGCGTCTGGTTCGACGCTAGTCCAAAGCGAGGATGCGCGTATAAAGCCACGTTTGAAGTGAACGCGCGTTCAGAGCTTTGACGGTTCAGAGCTAGCCGATGGTACAGATTAGGCTATGTGTTCCTAAAGAACCCGCGAATCTAACAGTTGTTCCGCATTACATTAATTAATATGCACGCAAGTTTTATTTATTTATATACCGTGTATTCTCCGTTTAAATTCGTGCATCTGAACCGTTAACGCCCGTAACCGTTTCGGTTCAATACGAATACATCTACCGTTCCACCTCTGAATAATATATATATATATATATATATATTTTTTTTTTTTTTTTTCATTTTGCAATCTTTAAGCTTTTTAGTTGGGTCATCTATAGCCGTTTCGTGACCGTGGAGAGCGAAGGATGACAAATCCAGTAAAAAACGAACCTTCGCTCTCCACGGTCACGAAACGGCTATAGATGACCCAACTATTTCTTTTTCTTATGTTATCAGTCACCATAAAAAAATTGGCATGGACCACTGGAAAACAAATATCATGTAACCACTAACAAACCTTAAAATAGCATATCTAATTTTATCCGCCTGAACAATATATTGATCAACACTGTTTTGAAATCGTTCTCGTTTGCTTATTAATTTGACCTTAGTCAACACTGCGCTGTAATCTGGAGGCTTAGTCACCATGTTGAATTCATTCCTCCTGATGATCCTTCACTCCTCCCACTTTCTTCTTTTAGTTTCCAGTTTTCCATTACTCTGTTTTCCCCTCCAGGTTTCCATAGTGGTATTTTAGGTTTCTTCCTTTCTCCTCCTGTTAGTGTCTGACCTTCCCTTCTGCTTCACAGCTCATGGCCATGAACACTATCCCCATGTGCTCGTCTCAGTACGAGCGTATGTTCAACACCAGTCGAGTTCCAGGTGTAGAAGGAGGTAGAGCTTCCCTCTCGCCTGCTAACGCCCCTTTATTGGACGACCAATCCGCTTTTTAGAAGCTAGAGAGACTGCTGTGGGCCTGAAATGCATGCACTAGTCGGTTTGGTTCACAACACTGTGGCTTGGGTTCGCTTTAAACACTATAGCTGATGTTAAGAAGCACATGGCGAGGAATTTGTTTTGTGTGCTTTCATAACTCTATAACCTATTGTGTGATTTAACGATGAACCTGTTATCTTAAACTGCATGAATGAGGAACAGGAAAAGCATGTTTTACACCCGTCATGCAGCGGTTCCAGTGAACGATAGCTGTAATTTTTATTGCCACTCATATATAACATAAACCCAAGAGGGACACTAGTGAGTGGTTTGAATGCTCAATTGATTCTAGAGTAGTAACTAATATACTTTATCTTATGACTCAGTATCATCAGATCACTTATGATCTACAGTAATATTTAGAAAATTAATGTAATATAATAATCCTAATGGGAATCAAGAGTGTGAGTAGTTTTAAATATTGAATTAGATCTAATTTGTACCCACTAATGACTGACTTATGACATTTAGAAAATTAATATAATAATAATGTAATATAATAAAATATAATGTGAGTGAAATCTATGAAATTTAGTTGCTAATTATTACTATTAGAAATTGAAAAAATATATATAACTAAACTAAAGTTAGGGCTGTCAAACGATTAGTTGCGATTAATTGCATCCAAAATAAAAGTTTGTGTTTGCATAATAGATGTGGGTGCACTGTGTATAATTATTTTATATATTACTAATTTATTACTGTGAATTATTTCATAGTACTATGTACAAACATATAATATGTATGTAGTATAAATCAAATGTGTACTACATATATAATTTAAAATTATAATTATATATATTTTTTTTGTAATATAATAAAATATAATTTTTATTACACAGCTCTATGGAAAGTATTATTCCATTTTTTCCTAATCCAAATATTTTCGTATAATGGCCGCTAAACTGTATAATTGACTGTTTCCACATGAACCTTTTTTCACTCCAATCAATTTCATATTTATATATTTGGTTAGCAGTCGCGTAATACGTATGGAAGCTTGTTTGCGCCACAGAATGAAAAATTAAAAAGCTAATTGTGACTTTTTATCTCACAATTCTGACTTTTTTTTCTCACAATTGCGAGTTTAGATCTCGCAATTCTGACTTTATTTTCAGAATTGCAAGATATAAAGTCAGAATTGCGAGATATAAAGTCAGAATTCTGCGACATATAAAGTCCGAATTCAAATTCGCAATTCTCACTTTTTCGCAAATTTCGCAATTTTGACTTTATATCTCGCAATAGCGACTTCATATCTCACAATTCTGACTTTATAACATGCAATTGCGACTTCATATTTCGCAAATTACTAGCCTGACTACGCCAGACTTCCTACTTCCGCTAATTTCATTTCGCTCCTGTAGTTAGTCTGAGAAAGCAGGCTATCTTTCAGTTTTCCACCGGCCTGAAAACAGCCGGCCAATCAACGAACAGAGGCGGGGCTGAGAGCCGTGACGTAGGCGCTAAGCGCCGAGTTTTACATTGTAGGTTAGAGAAATCGAAAACGAAAAACGGCCGCAGAAATAGGAAACAAGACATGGGATGCAATTCCGCTCTTTTATGGAGAACATTACGGTGTTTTCCAAACTGAAGCAAACTGAAGTCGTTTACAGCAATGTTCACTCCGGTATTTCGCTCGCATCATCAAGTGTTTACAGCCAGGACCGGCGCTGCACATCCGCCGCCTCTAGGCGAAAAACAATTTTGCTGCCCCTCGATTTGGAACGTATACCAGCAAAAACCTGCATGCTTGGCCATTATGTAGCTTGCACAACGCGATTCTCTCATCAACAAAGATGTAGCCAACCAGCCGTTTTTATTTTAGCAAATCATTATAACAAGGAGAAATATTAACACTTCAAGCTTTGACATTTAGGCTACCCAATTTTTTCAGGCTAATTGTAGTAATGACGGATCAGACCTGTTTGGCCATAACTATATGCATAACTATAAGGACATAACTTACCCCCATTCAACGTCACTTCTCTGTCTTTTACGGCCATGACAAGAACGTCGGTCTCTTCGGCTGTGAACGCTCTGGCGCGCTCTTATTATCATATTATTATCATATCGTAACAACAATCCACCATATTTCGTTTCAACATCCTGCTGCATTAGTCCCAGATATGTGATTCATGAACAATCTGTTCATTGCGTATGTCACGTCACGTGACAAATGAATGTAAGACTCGGAAGGTAAAGTGATTATTTAAGTTCCCTGTAAATCATTTTTACTGCATTATGATTTCTTAATTCAGAATATGATCAACATTGCGTAGGTGGATGTGAAATTATAGCATTAAGCCACGAAGCAAAGTGAAGTAGCAGAGTCTGGTATTACCAGGCTACGCAATTACAACCTTATTTCTCATAATTCCTACTTGATATCCCGCAATTGTGAGATAAAGTCGTTTTTTTTTATATTCAGTGGCGTAAACAAGCTTCCATAAATACGTGTCTTAATGTATGTGTTCAGTGTAGAAAATAATCGTTTTGGCCTTTCTTCTGTACTTTGCCTTTTTTTCTCACCTGCTTTTCTCATCATTGATTTCTGCCCACCACCATGAATCATTTAACCCAGCCTAAATATGACACAATTTCTATTGCACAAATAATTGTTGAATGAGCCACAGAATAATGTTACTTTGACTTCATGCGCATTTATACACCTCCATCCTACATGTCCACACTCTTCATCAGACGTCCTTCAGCATGTGAATGAGAGCAAACACATCGCCGCATTTCACAAGGGCCGCTTTTACAAGGTGTGGATGTTCTACGACGGGCGGCTGCTGTTGCCTCGAGAAATTGAGCAGCAGATTGAGAGGATCTTGATGGACAAGTCCGAGCCTCAGCCAGGAGAGGAGAAGCTGGCCGCTTTGACAGCTGGCGACAGGTGGCGCTTTTATTATTATTCTATTTAATTTTTAAAATATTTTAACATTTGGTCACCTCCAAAAGGAGTTATTCTCTATATCACAGTTTCTGAACTCACTGAAACGCTCCCCCCAACGTTCCTAAGCAGAAAACCAACCTTGCAACATGTGGACAGAGAATGTCTAATTGAAGAGAATTGGCACTGGCTGGTTACTTCCGGGTTCTGGACTGGCTGCAGTAACACGTCTCTGTCCATGCGGGGGCGCTCACGGTCGAGTGCAGAATGAATGGGAGTCTATGGGGTTTCACCCCCAGAAATCCACTTTTCTCAGGATGTAATTTTTTGTCAAATAATTTGAAAGTTGCATTCAAAAGGGAGGGCTACGATAATACACTCAGCTGAAAATTGCATTTTTAAGTTCACTTATCTGTTCTAAAAATCCGTTCAAAAATGTGATGACGTCACACAATAGCAGAATGCTAGCGTGTTCCGGCCAACAACGGCCTAACCTGTAAGAAATCAAAAGGACATAAGTACTCATTCATTCGACTTTTGGCCTATAATCTATATTGAACTTGCGGAATCAACAATACAATCTATAACCGCGTTTCCACTGCCGGGCCAGGGCCGAGCTGTGCTAGTGCGTGCCAGGGCCAGTCGTGTTTCCACTGCCACTTCCGGGGCTTGATCGGTGCTTACTCGGGGCCAACGGCCAGGATTTCTGGCCCGTCGAATACCTTGGGCCACAGGGGGCCCAGCTCGGGCTAGAGGCATGCTCAAGGTAAAAGGCGGAGTTTATCGGTGTTATGGAACGTTACGATCTGAAGCAAGATGCACGTTTCACTTTTTTATATCACCAAAAAAAATAAAAAAAAAAATACAAAAAATAAAAAAATAAAAAAAATCGCTGCTCGAAATGGAGAATCGCCTGTACTGGTCTATCGAAGATACCACAGCTCTTCTGAGCATTTGGGCAGAAGAAAGGGTACGACATCAATTTGACGGTGTGTGAAGAAACGAGGATGTTACAAAATACATCGATGCCGAACTTTCTAAGCTAAACATTCAGCGAGCAACGCTTCAAGTTCAGGAAAAAATAAAAAAAGTTGCGGGCGCAGTATTGTACAAGGCGATTAAAACGCGCAATGGACAAAGCGGAGTTCAGAGAAGGATTTTTCCATGGTTCGACCTCTGTTAGTGGCGACTCGCGAGACAATCGGGACACTATTACAGCCACGGCCAGTGAGTTAATATACATGCTATCTTCCTAACTTAAAAAATAAATTAATAGAATAGAATAGAATAGAAGGTTTATTTATAAAGCACATTTAAAAACAACCGAGGTTGACCAAAGTGCTGTACAAAAGATGATAAAGCTAACACAAGCTGTAAAATAGATGTAACACATAAAAATAAAATCCTGAAACAGCAAATCAAGGTATAATTAAAACGCCAAAGAAAATAAATGCGTCTTGAGGGAGGACTTAAAAGTAGATAAAGTTGTGGCAGTTCTAATATGAACCGGGAGAGTGTTCAATAATTTGGGGCTGATGACAGAGAAGGCACAATCACTTATTTTTTAATCTTGTCCTGGGGACTTGCAATAGTCCGGAGTTTGCGGATCAAGTGACCTTGACTGAAGGGGTGTAGCAAATCTGTTAAATACTGTGGTGTCTCATTACAACTGGATTTAAAAACAAACGATAGAATTTTGAAATCAATTCTATATTTGATCGTTAGCCAATGTAGTGAGATCAATACTGGCGTGACAGAATCATATTTACGTTTCCCGTAGAGAAGCCGAGCCGCTGTAGACGTGAAATACAAGCCTGAGGGGCGCCGATATACACAGCATTACAGTAGTCCAGTCGAGATGTTACGAAAGCATGCATAACTATTTCAAATTAATTCCTAATACCCGCTGAAATGGGTTGGGTTGTATGACATTTGATCCAGAAAGGCGTGTTAGGGGCGGGGTTTAGGGTGGGGCTACTGGCCCGGCAGTGAAACGCAAGCCCAGTGCTTGAGGCCCGAGGCCACTAGCTCGGCTCGGCTCCGCTGTTAGCTCTGGCCCATCCCCTAGCCCGGCAGTGGAAATGCGGCTAATGGGGCTAATAGGAAGTGCCAAGGCTCTCCGTTAGACGGGCTCTGGTGTGGATTAACATGTGGTAGTTCCGTGAGAAGCAAAAACGAGTGAGAAACACAAACTGCTTTACGGTGTTGTGCCGAATTTCGACCCCCGCCAAATTATCACCCCCTAGCATTGGTAGGTTTAGGATTAGTTTTGGGGGAGGGGGTTGGATTAGGGGCGGGGTTGGGACTAGGCAATCAGGTACTGACTTCAACGAGGGGTAATAATTTGGCAGGGGGTCAAAATTAGGCACAACAACAGCAATTCGACATACCACACACACCGCCCTCAATGTGTATATTACCCACCTCAGTAGACACACTCCAGTCCACACATTAAAGTTGGCCAGCTCCGATAATAACAAAAGCAGCAGTGGTAAGAAAGGGGGAGCAGGGTTCTGAAAGTGAGTTTTTTTTATGACATTGTTGTGAGATATACTAAATACTGAGCTGCTAAATAAACAAATCTCAGCTTTTATCCAGGAAACTGTATGTCCTTTCATTCTGTTCAATGAAATGTGAAATTCAATGAAATTCTGGTCAAGTACATGCAGTGAGCCAAGTGATTATATCTATGCTTTTGTTCCCCATTACCCAGAGATCCCTGGGCCAAAGCCCGCACAGAGTTCTTCAGTCGCGGGAAGAACAAGCAGTCTCTGGATGCTGTGGAGAAGGCCGCTTTCTTTGTCACTCTGGACGACAGCGAACAGCGCTTTGAGACGGACAATCCAGTCCAGTCGCTGGACAGATACGGCAAATCTCTACTGCATGGGAAGTGTTATGACAGGTGAATAAGAGCTCTCCTGATTAGAATTAAATTAGATTATAAAATCACTTATTTCGAAACATCACATACAACTCATTTAATTTTTAATTTAATGTACACTGTTTAAAAGTTTGGGGTCAGTAAGATATTTTATTTTGAAAGAAATTAATACATTTTTTATTCAGAAAAGGGATTTAATTAATCAAAAATATTACAAAAGATGTGTATTTTTAATTAAATGCTGTTCTTTCTAATTATCAAATATTCCTTAAAAAGAATCACGATTTCCACAATTATATTAAGCAGCACAACTGTTTTCCACATTGATAATAATAGCAGTAAATCATCATATTAGAATGATTTCTGAAGGATCATGCGACACTGAAGACTGGAGTAACGATGCTGAAAATTCAGCTTTGATCACGGGAATAAATTAAATTTTAAAATATATTAAGGAAATATTAAGTTTATTGTATATTATAATAATATTTCACAATATTACTGTTTAACTGTATTTTTGATCAAATAAATGTAGGCTTAGTCAGCAGAAGAGAGTTCTTTCAAAAACATTAAAAAAAGCTTACCAACCCCAAACACTAAAGTGTTTTACTTATGATTTCACTTCATTTTGTTTTTGTTTTTTTCTCTAGATGGTTCCAGAAGTCTTTCAACCTTATTGTGTTCAAGAACGGCACTATGGGATTGAATGCAGAACACTCCTGGGCTGATGCTCCCATCGTTGGCCATTTGTGGGAGGTGAAGAAACGAATCCATTGAAATATTGAGATATACGCTCACCTAAAGGATTATTAGGAATACCTGTTTAATTAATGTAATTATCTAATCAACCAATCACATGGCAGATGCTTCAATGCATTTATGGGTGTAGTCCTGGTCAAGACAATCTCCCGAACTCCAAACTGAATGTCAGAATGGGAAAGAAAGGTGATTTAAGCAATTTTGAGCGTGGCATGGTTGTTGGTGCCAGACGGGCCGGTTTGACTATTTCACAATCTGCTCAGTTACTGGGATTTTCACGCACAACCATTTCTAGGGTTTACAAAGAATGGTGTGAAAAGCCAAAAACATCCAGTATGCGGCAGTCCTGTGGGCGAAAATGCCTTGTTGATGCTAGAGGTCAGAGGTTAAAGGGCCGACTGATTCAAGCTGATAGAAGAGCAACTTTGACTGAAATAACCACTCGTTACAACCGAGGTATGCAGCAAAGCATTTGTGAAGCTACAACAACAGAAGACCCCACCGGGTACCACTCATCTCCATACAAAAAAGGAAAAAGAGGCTACAATTTGCAAGAGCTCACCAAAATTGGACATTTGAAGACTGGAAAAATGTTTCCTGGTCTTCTGTTGAGACAGATTCAGATTGTAGAGTTAGAATTTGACGTAAACAGAATGAGAACATCATGTGGATCCATCATGCCTTGTTACCACTGTGCAGGCTGGTGGTGGTGGTGTAATGGTGTGGGGATGTTCTCTTGACACTGTTTAGGCCCCTTAGTGCCAATTGGTCATCGTTTAAATGCCACGGCCTACCTGAGCATCGTTTCTGACCAAGTCCATCCCTTTAAGGCCACCATGTACCCATCCTCTGATGGCTACTTCCAGCAGGATAATGCACCATGTAACAAAGCTCTAATCATTTCAAATTGGTTTCTTGAACATGACAATGAGTTCACTGTACTAAAATGGCCCCCACAGTCACCAGATCTCAACCCAATAGAGCATCTTTGGGATGTGGTGGAATGGGAGCTTTGTGCCCTGGATGTGCATCCCACAAATCTCCATCAACTGCAAGATGCTATCCTATCAATATGGGCCAACATTTCTAAAGAATGCTTTCAGCACCTTGTTGAATCAATGCCACGTAGAATTAAGGCAGTTCTGAAGGTGAAAGGGGGTCAAACACAGTATTAGTATGGTGTTCCTAATAATCCTTTAGGTGAGTGTATATATGTAAGTGTATGATGTGGTAGATTTGATTGAAATTTCTCAAAAACAGTATTTAATTTCATTAAGAAATTAATTTCTTTCCCTCAAATATTCGTACTGAACCCAAACTTTTGAACTTTAGTTTGTGTAATGTAATGTTGTGCGTCTATGTGTGGTAGCAAGTCTTGTCATCGGATCCAGTGCAACTGGGCTATAGTGAGGATGGACACTGCAAAGGAAACCCCCACCCCAACCTCCCGGGACCCCAGAGACTGCAGTGGGACATCCCAGAGGAGGTCAGTTAAGATATTTATTTTGCTCTTTAGACATGCTCTACTTGCTCTTAATAGGTTAATATAGAAATACCTCTTTCCTTCACAGTGCCAGACAGTGATCGACAGTTCTCTGAAAGTGGCCCAAACTCTGGCGGACGACGTGGACATGCACATATTCCCCTTCAGCGACTTTGGCAAAGGCCTGATCAAGAAATGCAAGACAAGCCCTGACGCCTTTATTCAGATCGCCCTCCAGCTGGCACACTTCAGAGTACGAGAGGTTATCTGAGGGTGTGTTCACACTTGGCAGGGGTGCGTTTCCCAAATACATTGTTAGCCAACTACGATCGCTCGTTCAGTTCCGTCGCTATCAGCAGTTCAACGATTCTGTGTTTCCCGAAACCATCGTTCCAAGGATCGCAAAGCTGTGTGTTTGGAACGACAACTCTCGAGCTGTGGTTAGAAGCAGACTTTCTTGTTTGCATGACATTTGGAATCATTAAATCCTTATCCTGAGGCCAAATACGCAAGCTGACATTCGTTACAATCTATATATTTTATTAAGAATACATCTAAATGTCATTTTACGTCTTTTATTATTGAATCAGGAAATAAAGCAAAATAACTGAGAAAAAGAGAACTAGTCCTCAGATGCCATGTCCGTAATTTACAGCAAAACATCTAGCATTAATTCGATCTCAAACAGATTAATTAAAAGAAGTTATCACTCCACCACCTGTGTGACGTCATAAACCAGCGTGGTTCAACGACTAATTGGCGACAATACAAAACAGCTAGTTGATTTTTACAATGATGCATCTTACTATGGCAATGAAGCAGCGAGTTATGTCGTTGTATGGGAACGCACCCTGGTTGGGTTCGATTAAAACTAGTGATGCATACATATCGGTCTCCATATCGGTATGGGCCAATATATGTTAATTTTTAATGTTATTGTTACCGGCCCAGATAAGAAAATTTGCCCGATATAGTAAAGCTGATGAATAATAGATTATTTCCTTCAGACGCACACTGTTCGCCAAGATGGTTTTGAATTGCTTAAAATATGATTGGAATCACTTCAAAAAGGAAAATACAGTTAAGTGAAACAGTTAAGTCTGTCATATTGGCGACAAAAAATTAATCAGGCTCTCAAAAATTATAAAAAAATTGGATTTATAAATATCGTGCCAACATATCGGTTATCGGCTTTCAAATATAACGAATAATCGTTTATCGGTATTGGGCAAAATTTTGATATCGGTGCATCCCTAAAGTAAAATGAACTCTGGTGCGATTGCTCTGTTGGTGCAGTTTATTTGAATAAGTGTGAACACTGCCATTCAAACCCTAGTGCACCAAACAAGTGGACCGAGACTAGGGTTGGGTATCGGTTGGGTTTTATCTGATACCTCTACCTACTCAGCATTTTTTAAACGGTTTCGGTGCCTAATCGGTTCTTGAAACGGTACTTAAGAAAACTTGAAACCACACACACTGTGTCAAAAATAATACCCCTTTATTTACAGGGCCAAACTGGACACAATATTAACTTACAATATAAATACTAGTAACATATGGTAATAATAAATAAACCAATATTAAATAAAAGATTTACATAATATCAAATAAAACAATATTGTATCAAACAATGTAATTATACTGGAGATTAATAGAGATTACTACCAGGGTAATCTAATATCGACATGGCTACAGGTTCCCATGTTTTGTCTGCTTGAACTAGTCATGTAGGTTATCTAGTCATTTACTAGTTAAGCTCTTAGCCAGTTTGATATTTCATTGCCACTGTGTCTTAGCTACCCAGCTTTGCGTAAACATATGAAAGAGAGCGTCTCTGTGTAACCCATGTTCTCTGAATAGGGAACGAGACGCTGCGTTCGCTGCCAAACTCCTTGCGCTGCTGACAAGCTTCCTTTTTCGGCAGAAAAATCTGAGGAGCAGATGATGCGCATGCTAATATAATATGATGACGTAAGTGTCAAGGCGGCGCGAATCGTGATTCTATATGGGCTTCAGACAATCGTTCTGAATGCATGTGAAATGCAGCCAAACCTTACAGCGTTTTGTCTTCGGCATCTTCATTAATCCCCTCGCTATCAGCAGACGTTCCGGGAGTCTCACGCATATTGATAACGGCTCCCGGATGACCGTAAATTTGTTAAAATCTCCCGAATTTAGTGCAAGCGAGCAAGAGCGCGTGTGCGAGACAGATCAGACAGTGCTTCGATAAGACCGTATAGTGCGCGCACGTCACACCTTCTTTTTTGGTCTGGTTACTACCGTTCACGTCAGAACCGGTTCCCTATTGACACTGAGTTTTGGTACCCAACCCTAACTGAGACCCACCTTTTCATGGGATCACGGTCCACTTTCAAACTAACTCTGGTGAGGTACGGTTGAAACATGAAATCAACATGGACCAAAGACCTGCAAAAGAACCAAAAATAGGACGTGGTGTGACAAGATGCTACCCCAAAAAGGACTGAATGTTCAAGCATAGCTGTTTTTTCTTGTCATAGGAGTAATGTTTACAGTTCAGAAGTGCATCTCCTCATGGCAGATCTTCGTTTGTGTGTGTGCGACCGAGGAATCCCTACCACTGTTTTGTCTCCTTTACACATTTTATAAGCTCTTCAGTTCTCAGGATGACCAAAATTTGGTTCAAAAGATCCAAGAGAACTACAAGTGTGAACACGCCATGAGATTCTTTTGATCTTTGTGGATTTCCTCATCAGATTTCTGTATAATATGTTCAATTCTTCCCCCTGCAGGATAAAGGCAAGTTCTGCCTGACATACGAAGCGTCCATGACGCGTCTGTTCAGAGAGGGCCGCACTGAGACCGTGCGCTCCTGCACCACTCAGACCTGCGAGCTTCGTCCGAGCCATGATGAATGACAAAGCAACGGTGGGTTTGATTTAAATGGCCAGCTAGTCTCAGTGTTGAGTGTGTTTGTGAATTTCAAAATTTTTTTTTTCATTTTCTCAGAGAGAAGAGAAGTTGAAGCTGCTGAAAGCGGCATCAGAAAAGCACCAGGATTTGTACAGACTGGCCATGACAGGAAACGGCATCGACCGCCATCTTTTCTGCCTCTACTTAGTGTCCAAGTACCTCGGCGAAGATTCAGCGTTCCTCAAAGAGGTTTGAGACCTGTCACAAAGGGCTAGTGCTATTTCCTTGGGGTGCAATGGCACATGTATTCTTACCAAGCATTTTCATTCTTGTTTTAATACCGACAATATCATTTAAATCTCTAAATCATTAAGTCTTCTAAAATAAGTCTACAGAGTGAGCTTCTGGATAAGTGCACCATCCAAGTTGTCTTACACATGGGATGAACCTTATATTAAAGGAGTAGTTCACTTTAAAAAAAAACTTTTGCTGATAGTTTACTCACCCCCATGTCATCCAAGATGTCCATGTCTTTCTTTCTTCAGTCGAAAAGAAATTAAGGTTTTTGATGAAAACATTACAGGATTTTCTGGTTCAAGGTCCAAATGAGAGTTTCAGTGAAGCTTCAAAGGGCTTTAAATGACACCAGACGATGAATAAGAGTCTTATCTAGCTAAACGATCGCTCATTTAAAAAAATAAATAAAAAAGTTTGTTTTGTAAGCACAAATACTCGCCTTGCTAAATTCTGTGATAAGCATTCATGATTTGGTCCTGTTCGAACTCGTTCATCAAAATGAGCGAATCTTTTTCGAGTCATGACTCGAAGGGTCCTTGATAAGACCATTATTCATCGTCTGGTATCGTTTAAAGCCCTTTGAACAGTTTGCACTGAAACTCTCATTTGGACCTTGAACTGTTTGGTTCCCAATAAAGTCCATTATATGGAGAAAATCCTGGAATGTTTTCATTAAAAACCTTCATTTCTTTTTGACTGAAGAAAGAAAGACGTGGACATCAAACGTTTTTTTAAAAGGTAACTACTCCTTTAAGCACTTCAGTCACACTACACTTTTCGTTCTATTTTTGTGTGCCGTTCCACCCCTAATAATTCATCGATGTTTTAACCTAAAACGTTTGAGTTTTGATATAAGGAAGCTGTATAGTTTGACGGGTTGGGTTTGTTCCAGGTGTTGTCCGAGCCCTGGAGGTTGTCCACCAGTCAGACTCCTCTCCAACAGGTCGAGCTGTTTGATTTAAAGAGACATCCAGAATATGTCACCAGCGGAGGTGGATTTGGACCGGTAAGTTCAAGCAGAACCTGATTTCACCATCAACATCTTTGTTCAACCTGAAACAACATTCCTAATCAACAGATTTGAGGGGCAAGGTTATGGTTTGTCAAGTTTGGGGTTAGGTGCTTCTACATCAGTGGTACTTAACTGTCACTTCCATTTGATTTTAGGGATACGTTATTTGGTAGAGTTAGATTTAGGGGTAGGACTAACATGTTCGGACAGGAATGTTGTTCCAGAATCAGCTAAATATGTTGACCCAGGAACGTGTCTAAGTTCAACATCTTGTTTCTAACTAGGTTGGGTATCGAGAATAAAAATATCGATTGGAACCGGGACTAACTATTTGTTTTCCCGGAATCGTTCAGAAAGTTAAAATTTCGATTCCGTAGTTTCGATATTCACAGTTGATCGACCGGAAGAAGAAACCGCTGAACAACACCAATGAAGAAGCGTCTTACCGTAAGTGTTGGCATAACCGCAGTGTTGTGCATGAATGCGTTCAATGAACGACGTTCACTGAACTCGTTCATATCTCCATATTTCGCCAAAGCTGAACTGAACGAATCACTTTTCATACAATGAACGTGAACAGAGAGGCGCTCACTCTGTCAGGAATGAACGAGCAACACGCACAGTTCATGCTCACTTGAAAAGTCAGGTTTTATCTTCCGACCCCGTTTTGAGTCACCGAATCCACCCCGCGACAGTATTGTGGTGGAGACTTTGTCTATTATCAGTGTTTCCGCTACATTCATTCTCCCGTGGCGGGCCGCCACACTTAAAATCGTCCCGCCACGGCTGCAGCTTCTCAGTGACGTCCGATATTCTGCATAGTATTGTGTTATTTTGTTAAGCCCCACTAAAGGCATAAAAACTCTGTAAAGCACAATCAAGTTTTCACACTATATTCCAAGACTTCTAAAGTTATTCAATAGCATAATGTGTGGTAAAATTAATATTTTAGTCGCTAAGTTAAAGTTAACGGAAAGTCATCTCGCCTCTCAGTCATCAGCATTCACACAGCGCATCGCGTTCGGTTGCGGCAGTAACACGACGACACTCTCTTCAAGATCAATGTCAACTTCCCATTATTATACTTTATTTGTAGATAAAGCATAAAGGTCTATGGTTTGCATAAAATGACTTTATCTTGCTGGAGTTTATTGCCCTTTCTAAATCACATTCCCTTCTCCCGGGTGTATGAGCACTGGAGTCGAGAGTGCTATTGTTCTTCATGCGCACTGAAATTTACAACTGTTAAAAGAAAAGGCTAAAAAAAAACTGTTGCATAGATATATAATACACTAAGCATTAGTGCTGCACGATTAATCATATCGCAATCGTAATAGCGATCTCAAACCTATGCAATATAGGCTATAACGCAAAATGCCGCGATTTTATATGAAATAAACAAATTAGGGCTATTAACGCAGCATCTCTTCTTTTTTGTCATCCTTTGACTAGTGTTACATGATCCCGCTCTTATTCGTGCAAATGCCTTTTCGCATTTTGCACGACAAGAAGTGAAAAGCTGCCTGTGAATGCCCTAAATGAGACTCGCAGAAAGACGCGCTCCATAATGCGCATGCACTGACCGCGTGCCAGAATATACAGTTCTTTTTCGAGCTTGAACGAACAATAACACACACAATCATGCCAAAATGTCGTTTTGTCGAGTATCTTCATAACATAAGAAAAGTCTTATGGACGAAAAGAGTTGTGCTATGAGGCGCGTGTGAGATCCGCGTCTCGGCGGGTGCTTTTAAAGGGCCAGCAGCGAATAAAGCGTTCTGTCAGTAAAGTTAATCAAAGAACAAAGGGAAATTAGAAAATTACTCACTGATCTTGACTAAAGAACTTTTGTAGCTTTAATAACGATTATTCTATATATAATTTATAATTCATGCAGTGCAGACTGTTTGATAACTTTATTCAATTTCTGTATCCAACCTGTTAAGACAAGAAGGGCACAGGTAAATATGGTTTTTATTATGGGTTTATGTGGGGATTGTTTGAAGTTCACTTAATTTAAAAGCTGTTTTATTTTTTTAAGCCTAATCATTTTTTTTAAAAAGTTGATAGCTTTCAATTGTAATGATGGAATCAATGTTGGTTTGGTTGATGGTTTATTGATCATTATAGGTGTTATCAATCATTTAGTTGTTGTTTTTAGTTTGAGTTGAGAAATAAACATTAATACACCGAATGATCACTAATCTGTGTGTGCATTTTACTTTAGAACCAAGCAAGTTGGACTCATGAAACCATTTTATTATATCGGAATCGCATATCGCAATTGCAATATTGACCTCAATAATGGCTATATGACATTTTCCCCAAATCGTGCAGCCCTACTAAGCATAGATTATAGATATATTCCATTCGCCACGTTCTTTTCAATGTGAAGCGTTGCGTGCTGTGACTTGGTGTTGCTTCAAGTGCATTATTCTGCGCATGATCGCTTATAATATTTTGGGGAGACAAGGGGGCGTGGCTTAAGGGAATATCACTCGTGGGCCACGCCCCCTCCCCCTGGGGAAATGGGCCTGCCCCCACAGCTTGGAAAAATCCTAGAGGAAACACTGATTATTATCACTGGGTATGTTAGACGAGGTCGAAGTATAGTGTGCATACTTGGCACGCGCGCGCGAGGCAGATCTGGCCGCGCTCCGTGCTGCTCATCACTTATGATCTGCGATTTTTCATAACGAGTGATCTTTTGAACTAAACAGGTCTTATCTACTTGTGTTTGTGTGTCATATGAATAATAAATGCCCCATACATGGAATCAGAGTGCCTACTCTATGTTGTAAGTTAAGTTGTTCAGCTGGTAGCTGTTCATTTTCTTTAGACAAATATAATCAGGAAGATTGTTTTATTATAAATGAATGTAAATGGCATTTTCATCGTTCACTCACTGTTTACTTCCTTTTGAAGGTGTGAAAATGTGTTGGTTGAGTATTGCACATTGAGCAGGGCAAGCCCAAGCAAATTTGACATTACAGTACATGACTACTTTGGTCTGGTTTACATAGTTACTGCCGTTCAGAATATGCTGGATTTTTGTCAGTAGACTGATCTTTTCCCCATGAACCTGAATATACCTTTTTAAAGTCCTGAGTAATTTGGTTCATGCTGGCTAAATAAAAGTTTCACTGAACATACAGTATACCTTGATTGCACCTTATATTTTCCAATTTCTATGATGATTACACATTATTTAAGGGGTAAATATATTCTCGATACTCAACATTATTTTTCTCCTGGCTATAATAATTGTCTGTTGTTTATTGGTACAATAATTTTGATTAGTTTTGGAGTGGCAGTGATTTGCAGCTGGTAATGGATGGTAAAAAGGTTCTATTGAGTAAGATAGTGGCCTAAAAAATTTAACAAATGAACGTGAACTAGTTCATTTTTAGATATGTGAACTTAGTTCATTTAAAAAAAAGAACTATGAATGTGAATTAGTTCATTATTATCTGTGTGAACTGAACTTTGAGCTAGTTCTTTTTAGGTATGAACTGGCACAACACTGCAGAACCGTGCGAGTCAACACAGTCTCATCCCAATTCGTCATATAACTGACGTTTTGGGACGTCTTTTGACCATTCGTCAATATACGACTATTTAGGGCCCCCTTAAACGTCGGTAGAATGATCGATCCCGGGTCGTCATACGACTGACGGCTTTACCCTTAACGTCAGTTAGGTGACGAGTTGGGTTTAGGGTTAGGTTTAGGTATGGGGTAGAGTTAGGATTCCATAACCGTCATCTACCGACGTTTAAGGGGGCCCTAAATAGTCGTATGTTGACGAAATGGTCAAAGGCACGTCCCAAAACGTCAGTTATATGACGAATCTGGAATGAGACTGCGCTGCTGCAGAGTCGAACATGAGTAGCTTACGTCGGCGGTCCAAAGTGTGGCTTCGCTTTTCTAAAAATAACGAAATCTCGGCAAAATGCAACATTTGTGACAAAAGGAGTATTTGTGACAGGAGTATTTCCTTCAGAAAGACCGTTGGTTAGCAAGGTTAGCTACTTTTTTTTACCCTGCCTCTTAAAAGAATCGGAATCGAGAATCGTTAGGAACCGGAATCGAAACAAGGAATCGGAATCAGAATCGTTCAAATTCAAACGATACCCAACCCTATTTCGAACACTGTCCTACCTGGGAATGATGCAACTGCTGGTATACATCACTGTTTAAAACTTTGGGGTTGGTATGATTTAGGTATGATTGCTTTAATTTGACCAAAAGTACAGTAAAAACAGTACTATTGTGAAATGTTATTACAATTTAACATCTGTTTTCCATATTAATGTAATTTATTCCTCTTTTGCTCAACAAGGCTGCATTTGTTTCAAAACAAATATTCTGAAATATTATTATGAATAAAAAGAACTGTTTGCTATTTCAAATATCTATTAAAAGTGTATTTATTACTTTGTTCAAAGCTGAATTTTCTGCATCATTACTCCAGTGTCACATGAGCCTTTAGAAATCATTCTTATATGATGATTTGCTGCACAGTAAACATTTCTCATTTTTATCAATCTTAAAAAAAAAGTTGTGCTGCTTCATTTTTTTGGTGAAAATGTATTTTCTGTTACGTTTGAACAATTTAATGCATCGTTGGTTGAATAAACTATAAATTTATTTTTTGAGAAAACGCACTGACTCCAACCCTTTGAACGATAATATATACATTAGGCCGCATTTTAGGCTTTTGACTTTTTGTACGGAAGTTAATAACATGTTTTTAGGGTTTATAAAGACGAAAAAAGGGTTTATAACATATTTTAATTGATTTTACCAGTATGTGACCAATATGTGTTTTGTTTAGGTTGCTGATGATGGTTATGGTGTATCATATATTATTTCTTGGAGAAGACCTCATCAACTTCCACATATCCAGCAAACACTCTAGCCCAGAGACTGTGAGTTTGCTTTATTCTATCACAAATATAATAATGCAGTATATAACAATATATATATATAATAATGCTGTAAAAAAAATTAAATAATATGCTGTCTAATCGTTTAAGCACATCTAACATAAAAGTTTGTTTCATATAATATGTAATATATAAAGGTTTATATATATATATATATATATATATATATATACACACATATATATATATTAAGGCTGGTCAACGATTTATCGCGATTAATCGCTTTCAAAATAAAAGTTTGTGTTTACATAATATGTGTGTGTACGGTGTATAATTATTTTGTATATAAAAATTCACACACATGCATGTATATTTTTAAGATAAATGTGTTATTAATATATAAATTATTAATATTTATTTTTAATATAAATTATGTATAAATATATATACTAGGGCTGTGAAACGATTAATCGTTATTAATCGCATCCAAAATAAAAGTTTGTGTTTACATAATATATGTGTAGTGTGTATAATTATTTTGTAAATAAAAATACATACATATGCATGTATATATTTAAGAAAAATGTGTTATTAATATATCAAATATTTATATTTATGTATAATATTAATTTTGTATGAATATATATATATATATACATGTGTGTGTATTTATATATACAAAATAATTATACAAACTACACAATTTTAATACGACTAATCACGATTAATCGTTGCCCAGCCCTAAATACAGGGATGCAAACAGCGCGCTTTCAGCGCCTCCCGCTTTCGTCAGTTTGGGTGACTTTTGGAATCGTGCAGTTCCGAAGAGATTTTTGTGGGGTGTGTCTCATTATAATTTAACCAACAATAATTCTGGATTACCTCCACTAAACAAGTAAATAGAAATAATCGAATCAGAACACTGCGGGCCAAAACAGCAGAATGCGCAAGAGTGAACCACTAGTGTTTCTTCCACTAACTCGTAGCCAGAGGTAGCTCGTCAAGGGTCCGCGCGAGGATGGCATTGTGCGCGCTCACTATGCAGAAACGCGCCCGCGAGTGGATGGCATTCTGCGCGTGTTTACTGGTTTTGAGTTTTGAGACTAAATAAACGCCATTGGGTCGTTCACATATTGTGTCTTTTGTGCTCTCAAGTACGCTATTTCAACTTAGGCGCGCGGCAAGTGCTCCCATTGAAGCGATTTTGTTTCCAGACGCAGCAAGATGAAAACTTCAACTTTTCAGAATGCCGCAAGCGCATCGCATTTCATGTGACAAGAACCAACCAACAATGAAAGCTCAGTAAACATGAAGGATGTGGTGTGCCCTAACACTACCCGGTGTTTTTTTTCTTCACCATAGCCTAAATAAATATTGTTGCAAAGCTACAGAAAGCGTTTTTCTTTGTCGTTGTGTTATGTAGAGTGCAGTGCATGGATGCTTAGCAACAACAGATGCCACGGGAAAATTGGACCAGAATTTTACTATTAATAATAAAAGATAAGCTAATGTGCATTAATATAAATGTCAAGTAATATTTTTTTTTGACTCATTCTTTTTTTAAAAATGATTTTAAGGCTGAAATATAGGAGATTTTTCTTTTCATAACACCTTTTTTGGTGAAAAAAATATAATAATTTTTTAAATTTTAATGGGGGGGTGAAAAATGATTTAAAGGCTGAAACATATTTACTATATGTGCTTAGGGGTGGGCTGGGGATGGCAGGGGTTGGTGGCAATGTAAGTTTCTGGATATTTTCTGCGGGGCGAGGGCTTCGATTACCTCTCTCTTTTTGACCATACATGTGTTTGCATCCCTGTAAATATATATATATGTATGTATATATATATATATATATATATATATATATATATATATACTGTTCATACATCTATAACACAAACTTTTAAGCTAGATGCAATTAATCGCTATAAAATATTAATCTCACTTTTCCTTGTTATTTTTAGGATTCTCACCGCTTTGGAAGTATCATTAGACAGGCGATGCTTGAAATCCTGGAGCTTTTTCAGCTTGACAACAAAACTAAAGCCAAGTGATCTGCCCCTTCTCGTTGTCTCATCTCTGAAAAGGGAAATCATTTTAAAATATTTGAAACAGAGGGCTTATCCTCCTTAGGCATGTACAGAGTAATTGTTGGTTTTAATTTAAATTATAATTCAAAGAATGGTAATTTAAATAGGATGAAGCATGTTATCTGGGCATTTGGCTTAAACTGCATTTCATTGTTTTCGAGTGTAAATGACAAGAAATGACATTGTGGTTGGGGAGTTCACAGATCCTATGAGTTCTTTTTGTTTGTTCTGGGATGTATTCATACACAGTTGCCTTAATCTCTGGAATGGATATGAATGTGCTTGAAGATCCAGCAGAGAGCTGTTGCCTTTCCGTGCTGCTGTACATTCAGATTTTCACTTTTTGCTCTTTTGTTCAAACATTCAAATAGGTTGTTGTTTTTTAGATGAATTTCTCAGGTTTGCAACTAATTTATTCACTTTGTTGTGAGATGAATTGTTTCTGAAGGAACACTGTGGCAGGTTACAGGGAAGATATACAGGGAAGACAGGCCAGATATTTCAATAATATAGGGCAGCAATACATATTTGTCTGTCACTTGTGTTTTTGTATTTGCACATGTTCAAAAATAACTTATTTATAGGACTCACAACACTCAAACCACACTCCACATAATGTAAGAATATAGCTTGCTGTATATTCAAACTAAGTTTTTTTCTTTCCATTTTGCACATTTGTGCACTAACAAAGCCAAATAAGAAGAAACTGAGATATCATTTAAGTACGGTATGTAAGTTGTTTCTCAATGACAGAAACGTGTGCTATTTATTTATCGGGTAAATTGAAAGTGTGCTTATGGATGTATTGGAAAATAATTATTCTTGACTGTATAAATACATGATTGCAGAAAAATTAATAAAATTTAAAGGGAAAATGTCACTAGATGTGTTGTGCAATGTATCACATATATTTGTATCACATTTTCCACAATAGACCTCATGTTTGCAGCAAAGGTGTGATATACTGTAGGAACTGTTTGGCATTGTTACTGTAATTTTCAACACAGCTAAACATAATAAAAGTTGACTTTTAAGACTGCAATCTGAATGTTTGCTTTATATGTTTGTTATTGGATTATGTAAAGTGGGTGCTGAAAGTATATTTTATTAAATGTTTTAACTTGTTTTTTATATATAAATATAAAATGGTGAAACATATAGGGTTTTTTTTCACATTGTAATGTGGCTTTAATGTGGCTGTAAAATAAAACAAATGGTCTCACTTTATATTAAGTGGCTTTAGGTACTATGTACTTGCATCGAAAAATAAGTACAATGTACTTATTTTGTTCAGGTTGTATTGTAAAACACTTTTGTTGCTATTGAGGTGTGATACGGGTAAGGTTAGGGTCAGGTGTGGTTGTATGGGTCGGTTTAAGGGTCGGTTAAGGTGTAAGGGAAGGGTCAACTGTGTAATTACAAACGTAATTACATTTATTAATTACAGCTGTAATTACATGCAGGTATTTTCAAAATATAAGTACAATGTAAAAGCATGTATGTACACAATAAGTCCATTGTATCAAATTATTAATTTCAATGTAAGTACATAGTACTTAAAGCCACTTAATATAAAGTGGGACCAAACAAATTAATATGAATATGTATCTATTCCAGTAATATTACAAATGCTAAAAAAAACTGCTCAATTTAGCCATCTTTGATGCCACCACTAGATGGCGATATAAACCAGTGAAATGGCAGTCTGAAATAGGACATTAGTTAAGTCTTTTTTTCTTCTTTTTATCATTATTAAAAAGACACTCAGATGTTGCACCTATAAACTAATACAAATTATGAATTGTTTACAAACAGCATTACGAGTGTAGGTTAAGATTTATATAAATATACAGGGAAAGACTCTGAAGGATTGAAAAAGAAATGTCAAGCTTAGTTTTTGTTAAAGTTCTAATATTAACTCATCCTTACAATATGT
This sequence comes from Hybognathus amarus, assembly GCA_030378365.1. Classification (NCBI taxonomy): domain Eukaryota; kingdom Metazoa; phylum Chordata; class Actinopteri; order Cypriniformes; family Leuciscidae; genus Hybognathus; species Hybognathus amarus. The sequence goes on along the minus strand of JAQIUQ010007137.1, from coordinate 119,146 downwards.
GTGTTATTTGAGCTGTAAAATTGTCTAAAAAGTATTTTTTATTAGTATGACTACTTTTCTAGGCAGCAGAGCTTTATTACATACACTCACCTAAAGGATTATTAGGAACACCATACTAATACTGTGTTTGACCTCCTTTCGCCTTCAGAACTGCCTTAATTCTATCGTGGCATTGATTCAACAAGGTGCTGAAAGTATTCTTTAGAAATGTTGGCCCATATTGATAGGATAGCATCTTGCAGTTGATGGAGATTTGTGGGATGCTCATCCAGGGCACAAAGCTCCCGTTCCACCACATCCCAAAGACGCTCTATTGGGTTGAGATCTGGTGACTGTGGGGCCATTTTAGTACAGTGAACTCATTGTCATGTTCAATAAACCAATTTGAAATGATTCAAGCTTTGTGGCATGGTGCAGTATCCTGCTGGAAGTAGCCATCAGACGGATGGCTACATGGTGGCCATAAAGGGATGGACATGGTCAGAAACAATGCTCAGGTAGGCCGTGGCATTTAAACGATGCCCAATTGGCACTAAGAGGCCTAAAGTGTGCCAAGAAAACATCCCTCACACCATTACACCACCACCACCAGCCTGCACAGTTGTAACAAGGCATGATCTCATTCTGTTTATGTCAAATTCCTTAAAAACTGAAAACAGTTTTTTACATTTTTATTTCAGGATTCTTTGATGAATAGAAAGTTCAAAAGAACAGCTTTTATCTGAAATGGAAAGCTTTTGTTACATTAAACACTACCCTTTAAAAAGTTTGGGGTCAGTAAGAATTTGTATTTTATTTTTGGGGGAAATAAATAAGAAATCAATACTTCTATTCATCAAAGGATGAGTTACATTGATCAAAAGTTACAGTAAAGACATTTATAATGTTAGAAAAGATTCTAATTAAATAAATGCTGTTCTTTTGAACTTTCTATTCATCAAAGAATCCTGAAATAAACATGTAAAGAACTTTTCAACATGGATAATAATCATACATGTTTTTGGAGCATAAAATCATCATATTAGAGTGATTTGTGAAGGATCATGTGACACTGAAGACTGGAGAAATGATGCTGAAAATTCAGCTTTTTTTCAGAGGAATAAATTACATTTTAATATATATTAACATAAAAAAGTCATTTTAAATTGTCATAATATTTCACAAATTACTGTGTTTTTTGTGTATTTTTTTATCAAAAAATTGCAGCCTTGGTGAGCAGAAGAGACTTCTTTTAAAAACATAAAAAATCTTGCCAATCTTAAACTTTTGACCGGTAGTGTTTGTCTGTGGTATCCTACAGTTTTAAGATAAAATTAAAAATCATCGAGTGTGTCCCCAGCATAAGCTGCATCAAAAGTGAGTATGTCAAAAGAGAGTATGTGACTCTTGCAAAACACTGAAAGAAATTCAGTGACATCAAGGCTGAAATGTGATTGGTTATCAAGGCACACACTGTTGCACATTCTCCAATAGTAAAGTAATGTACTCGGGTATCTCACAATAATAAGACCATCTCTGCAAGACAGGTAACAGGAAGGCGATGTGGTCGAGAGTGAAAAGGCGTGGTAGCCGTTTCGACAGCAATGGTCCAATCAGGGTTCCCACCCCTCGGTTAACTTCAAATTCAAGGACCATTCAAGGACTTTCCGGGTCCAACACCCTCAAATTCAAGGCTTTAATGTGGGGACAACATAGTGTAGATCAAATAAATTATGAAATATTCCAAATATCTTGAAACTTGCATTTTCCAGGCATCATGTTTCAGTGGTTTCAGCCTATTTTTGCATTGTTTCACGGTGTGTTTGTGAAACGTTGAGGTACCATCGTAGTCGTTTTGTGCGCGTGTGAACGTCATGGCAACGTATAACAAAGTACCTCACATGGGAAATACTTAAATGTGAGTAACTGACGTAAATCAAACAGGCTAATATTCAAGTGTCCCGAAGTGTTGGCGAAATAACACATTAGCGGACAAGAGGGATTTTTTCCAGAAAAGCTCTTGCACAAAATAAATTCAAGCACTTTTAAGGACCTGTATCTATTTTCAAAAACTTTCCAAAGCCTTGAATTTTGTTTTTCAGATTCACAAACTTTCAATGATTTCAAGGACCCGTGGGAACCCTGTCCAATGGCAGTTGGCAAGGTGTATCAACATCCAAGTACACCCCCAATGGCCAGCGCCAATATGACAGTTCAAAAGAGAGTAACTCTACCTCATACATTTTGTTACACTATATTGCTAAAAGTATGGGACACCCCTCCAAATCATTGAACTATGGTGTTCCAATCTCTTCCCTGGCCACCGTTGTATAAAATTAAGCACCCAGGCATGCAGACACTTCTACAAACATTTGTGAAAGAATGGGTCGCTCTCAGGAGCTCAATGAGTTCAAGTGTGGTACCGTGATAGGTTTCCACCTGTGCAATAAATCCATCTGTGAAATTTCCTCTCTACTAAATATTCCACAGTCAACTGTTAGTGGTTTTATAACAAAGTGGAAGCAGTTGGGAACAACAGCAACTCAGCCATGAAGTGGTAGACGATGTAAAATCACAGAGCGGGGTCAGCGCATGCTGAGGCACACAGTGCGCATGTAACCCCTTACACCCGGGTCCAACTCCACCCGCTCCGAGCAGGCCTCGAACCCGGGTCTCCCGGCGTGAGAGTCGGGCGCTATAACAGAGTCAATAGCTACAGGCCTCTAAACTTTGTGTGGCCTTCAGATTAGCTCATGAACAGTGTGTAGAAAGCTTCGTGGAATGGGTTTCTATGGCTGAACAGTTGCATCCGAGCCTTACAAGCATGTTATTTAGTTCTCCAGTAGATGGCGTCTCTAACATGTAAAATGTTCATATTTAATCTTTTTGGTGTGAAATCTCTACTAAATTATGTTTTTGCACTGTAAAAGCTGCAGGGCTATTCATCTATGTTTGTCAACTGTAAATCTAAAAATGCCCACTTTCACCACAGTGTCCTTTAGTGTGACAAACAGCAAAAGGGTCATTATATATGTGCATTATTCCAATGCTTTAAATGTTGTATGTACCAAAGTATATAATAATTATGTTGTAATATATTAGTAGGTTAGAATATTTTCCTAATATACTGTATCATATTACTCTGCTGTAATACATAAGTTAGTTGGTTAGTATATTATACAACATATAGGCTTCAGTGATATCAAAGTGACACCGTAGCCCTCAAACCGTATTCACTTTATAGTCCTTAATCCTGTAATTGTGGACAAATGTGGGCACATAGGATTTAGGTGTGATCCTAATTTTTATTTATTATGAATGTTACATCACTGTCTTCGATAAAGTTTTGTCTATCCATTTATGGTGTTTTTCTTTTTTTTCTGGGGGTATTTTTGAATTTATTTACTTCAAAAAGTAACATATTTTCTAAGTAAATTATTCTTATTTTTTTTAACTACATTAAAATGTCATTCCAATACGGTCTTAGAGCTAAAACCTAAAAATGAAGTGACTTTGCTGTCACCTGGTGTCTTATTTTGGCTAATTTCAGAATGCTCTAAATTACAGTTTTTCCCATTCATTTCTATGGGTGCCCATTTTTGACCCAAATACAAGATTAAGGAGTTTTTTTTTCAACCACTTAACATTGTACAATTAAGTCGTCAATAAAAAAATGTATGTGTTCAGGAGGCAAACTTAGGAAAAGTAGCCAAGTCTTGTACCGCTCTAGGGTAGTATTTTTTTAAAATAAATCAAAACTATTTTGCCCACATTTGTCCAGAATGCGGTTTTAGGTTTAAAGGGGTCATGAAGTGGCTTTTTAAATTTTATTATATTGTTGTCTGAGGTCAATTTATGACGTTCGCTTTGTTTTTGCATTCAAAAACATCAAAATGAATAAGAAATAGGCTATGTTGTACTCAAGTTGTGAGCCTACCTGAAAAACGTTCAGTTTTTATGAGCATGTCGCACTGAAGACTTGGAAATAAATGCCCACTGCTGCTAGTGGATAACAGTTTTGCATATTATAACGTTAATGAGTTTAACTCACCCGTCGGTGCACGTGGGGAAAACGTCCAATGTTGTCAAATAGCAACCGGAATGATTCGCCCATACGTTCGACCAAGAGTCCGTGTGTTTCCTGTTTCCAAACAGTTCAAACAGTTTCCAATTCCTGTCAGATCCAATATAGACGGCACAGCACCGTTCTTTACTCTTAATCGGTCTGCAAATCCAGTCTTGTTTATAAAACAATCCTCAGTGAAATTAAGCAAACAGACGGACGATGTTTTACCCTCATCAGCTGGAACGTCATTAAAAATAAAGTTTTTCCATGCAGTCCTATTGTATCCACAGGAAGCTTATGCAGCGACTGTCTTCTTCCACTAGACCTCACCTTGGGGTTCTAAGCATGCGCAGAGAATGTCTGATTGAAGAAAATTGGCACTGGCTGGTTACTTCCGGGTTCTGGACTGGCTGCAGTAACACGTCTCTGTCCATGCGGGGGCGCTCCCTGTCGAGTGCAGAATGAATGGGAGTCTATGGGGCTTCACCCCAGAAATCCACTTTTCTCAGGATGTAATTTTTTGTAAAGTAATTTGAAAGTTGCATTTAAAAGGGAGGGCTGAGATAATACACTCAGCTGAAAAATGCATTTTTAAGTTCACTTATCTGTTCTAAAAATCCATTCAAAAATGTGATGACATCACACAATAGCAGAATGCTAGCGTGTTCCGGCCAACAACGGCCCAACCTGTAAGAAATCAAAAGGACATAAGTACTCATTCATTCGACTTTTGGCATATAATCTATATTGAACTTGCGGAATCAACAATAAAATCTATGTTAATTTAACAACAAGCAGGTGAAAGAGACACATTTAGCCGTTTAGCCCCATAGAGCCCCATTCATTCTGCTCTCGCCCGCGATCACCTCCAGTGGAATTCTAATGGAACTGCAACCAAGATGATACACTATGGGGCTAATAGGAAGTGCCAAGGCCCTCCGTTCAGACGGGCTCTGGCATGCGTCAAAACCAAGGGGGTAATCCATCAGCCGGAAGTTGAAGCTGCCTCCGGGGCCGCCATTGTAGCAGTACTATCACCTGCTGTTAGCATCCCATTGACTCCCATTCATTTTGGCGTCACTTTGACAGCAAATAACTTTACATCTGAGGCATCCAAAGACTCCATTTATCCATTATTTATTTCTAAAGAAACACGACAATGTATAAAAGGCTCCATTACTTTGTATGTTACGTTATGGCCACGTAGAAGCCGTTCTTGTAAAAATAGGCTAAAAATTGCGTCATAACCACTCGAACTGTCCGTCGCGCAGTAGAGAATTACCGTATAGACAGGAAGAGAAGCTCACACAGCCTCGCAGGCAATCTTTTACTGTCTAAAGTCAGCCCATGGCATAGAAAGAAGCAAAATGACAAAATAACTAATCAGAATACTTACCAAAAGTTGCTCCAGGTCACGTTTCGCCGTCTCTGTGCATGATTAAAATTTCTCTTGGCACAGCTACTACGAGTCAGTCAGTTTGCTCACGTGACATCTACGTCGTCAAGCTCAGTTTGAGCCTGCGCAGAACGCTTGGCTATCAGGAAGTGAGTGCCCATGTTGAGCTTCAACTCTCTGTGGGTCGCTGTGTCCATTTATTTTACTGTCTATGGTCAAAACCGCCGCCATCTTGGAACAGGGGTCTTGTCATAGGAAGTAGCTAGGTAACGCTTCTGCCTTTACTTCGAATTCATTGATGGTGGCAGACTTTTGTGCAGCGTATGATGTTCACGGATGAAATCTGAACTAGGAAGAAAAAAAAATGTCTTTCTGGAATCAATGATAAATACATGTCTGACCATTGGAACAAACCAAAAAAACGAGAAAAATCGCATTCATGATGATTTATGGTGATTTTATTTCCATTAGACCTGTGTCTACTACATTGATGCTGATGCATTAAAGTGGAGGGGCTCCCCTGTTTCAAGATGGCGGCTCTATTGACGCATTCGTTCCAATGAACTGCTGTAGCCAAGGTGAGGTCTAGTGTATGCGGTTTGTCATCACGAGGTAGGCATCTATGTTAGGCTACTTAGCTATGTGTGTAATGCGCGGTGGGTGGGGCTAAACCAGCCGTGTTGAAGCAGGTGCTGATCTTCTTCTGCGGGGGTGATGTTTGAACAACTTTGACGTCATCTTTTCCCACTTTTAAAAACGAGTCATTTATTGAGGCTGGTGTCAATAAAAGCTTTTATTGGACTAATAAGGATTTTTTCAGTTCTGAAACTTACAGGATATTCTTATAATATGATGACCTCTTAGATGTCAAGAGCTCAAGGAAAATTTGATTTCTCAGTTCATCACCCCTTTAAAGCAGCATTATGTTATTTTAGAAATTTGGCTCTCGGGGTCCCCTACAGTTGGGAAACAGTATTGTCTTCTACTACTGTCGTAAAATCTGTCATGGTTACACTAGGGAAAACATGTGTGCATTTGTTGACCAGCGATACCCCCAAGTTCTCACATCTTGGGCAGACTCCAGCGTTGCCTGTGAAATATCTTCATCACAGGTACATTGGCATATATTTCAGCATGTCTTATGAATATAGTGTCATGGCTTTATTTTTATCAGAACATCAAAAGATCACGTAGCTCACGTTTACAAGCCAGCGTCTTTACAGTAACGTTAGCCTATTGGCTACTGTTTTACATAATGGATATGCTAATTCAATTCAATATTTGTTGGTAGATAATAGCCATGTCATCAATATTATAATATCAAGCTACCATAGATGAATCTGCAAATTTGAAAAATCAATTTGCATTTTAGCCTGAGGCAAGACACTTTCAACAGAAAAATAAGTATCAAACATGACTATCAGCCTGCAGACACAGGATAGTTATCCTGACCGATTATTTTGTTCGTCTAATCATGTATTATTTACTTCCAAGAATGTAGCCCCTACCAAACTTAGTAATCAGTATACTTTCACTTCTCAGAGCTGCCCGCCCCGGCTCTACAGGGAATGCTTGAGTGTGTTAAGCGCCCTCAAAAGAAAGCAATGCAGCCTACACTGGATGCGGCGAGGGACGAAGCTACACAACACATTAACAACAGTAAACTGATTCGCCCACGCGCTCTGTTTCTGATGCACTTCACATTTGGTTTTGCTTGCTGCTTCAGCCATGACAACATACAGGGGTAAATAAAAACAACAACAAAAACGCTCGTTGGGCTCTTGCGTCGGAATTTGAGGAAGTGATGTATGCCGTAAAGCAGTCGAATTTTGTAGTTCTTTTTGTGCTCGGGTTCCTACCCTCTCCCCGAAGTTACATAGTGCCAGTAAAAGCGATACAGACGACATCAGGCTATGGCAGACCTGTCATTCAACCTATTGTAAGTCGATGTACCATCTCAAGGGTTTTGGAAATAGGTTGAATAAACGACATAGTGCTGCTTTAATACTTTTTTCACTCTATTTATCTTTATGCCTTATTTTTTCCACACTGTTTCCACTAATCTTTGGAAAACCTTTATTTAGAGAAAAATCACAACTGTAGATACACAATTTCATTTTTTTAATTCATAATGATTCAAGATAGTAAAACATATATTAAACCCAGGCCAGAAGATTCTTTTAACAGGCCTAATAATATTCCCAGTAAAATTTCCTGCAAGATTCAAGTAAAGCGAACTGTATAAAAGGTCAGTTCCTATATGTGTACCGGTAGTCCTAATAGTATCCTGCATCCTATTTCTAACGCATAAGACAGTTGTACCACCCTGCTAACTGTGGGTCTGAAAGGATATTCTGTTGGTCCTCGGATACTGTATATCAGGCAGACTCTTAAAACCATTGCAAGGTGACAAATATCTCAAAAGTGCAAAACAGGAAGCACATACATTTTCTCTACAGCATTACTCCCAGTGAAGACATTCAATAACCCATTTCCACAGCAGCTTATATTTCGGGGATTGCGTTCTTGTCTGCCAAGACCATCAACACTTTCAACCTAAATATGGGGGATGTTTATTGTCTACTATTCTTAAAGGTGCATTCAGTGTTTTTTGTTGAATTTTTATAAAAGTCATTTGAATTGCATACAGGTGTAATTCATTCCATTGTGACGTCTAACTTCCATTGTGGTACAGGTACATGTACTGTAGTTAAAACACACCAACCAACAGCGTTGGAAATGCCATGCCAAAAGACGATTGAAAACACGTTTAAAGCAGCACTATGCAGTTTTTTTACTTTTAAGTAGTTCACTTTTAAAAAAACTTTTGCTGATAGTTTATTCACCCCATACCATCCAAGATGTCCATGTCTTTCTTTCTTCAGTCGAAAAGAAATTAAGGTTTTTGATGAAAACATAATAATAATAATAATAATAATAATAATAATAATAATAATTCATTACATTTATATAGCGCTTTTCTGGACACTCAAAGCGCTCCACATAGAGAGGGGAATCTCCTCAACCACCACCAATGTGCAGCATCCACCTGGATGATGCGACGGCAGCCATATTGCGCCAGAACGCCCACCACACACCAGCTTACTGGTGGAGAGGAGACGAAGGTGGTGAAGCCAATTGGTGTACATGGGGATGATTAGGAGGCCATGATGGACAGAGGCCACTGGGCAAATTTGGCCAGGATGCCGGGGTTACACCCCTACTCTTTCGAAAGACATCCTGGGATGTTTAATGACCACAGAGAGTCAGGGCCTCGGTTTAACGTCTCATCCGAAGGACGGCGCTCTTTGACAGTATAGTGTCCCCGTCACTATACTGGGGCATAAGGACCCACACAGACCACAGGGTGAGCACCCCCTGCTGGCCTCACTAACACCTCTTCCAGCAGCAACCTGGTTTTCTCAGAAGGTCTCCCATCCAGGTACTAACCAGGCTCAGCCCTGCTTAGCTTTAGTGGGCAACCAGTCTTGGGCTACAGGGTGATATGGCTGCTGGCATCCCAGGATTTTTCTCCATATAATGGACTTCAATGGGAACCAAATGGTTCAAGGTCCAAATGAGAGTTTCAGTGCAAACTCCAAACTGTTCAAAGGGCTTTAAATGATTCCAGATGATAAATAAGGGTCTTATGAAGCGAAACGATCGCTCATTTAAAAAAAAACAAAAAAACAACAAGAAACAAGGTTTAAGTTTTATAAGCTCAAATGGTCGCCTTGCTCTGTTCTGTGATACACGTTCGTGACTCTCCGAGTTCGAACTCGTTCATCAAAATGAACAAATCTTTTTCCGAGTCAATTCATTCATTTCGTTCGTTGAATCAACCAAATGACTCTGAAAAAGATTCGTTCATTTTGATGAACGAGTTCGAACAGGAGAGTCACGATTTGCATCACAGAACAGAGCAAGGCGATTTTATCAAAAACGTTAATTTCTTTTCGACTGAAGAAAGAATGACATGGATATCTTGGATGATATTGGGGTGACTAAATTATCCGCAAAAGTTTTTTTTTTTTTTTTTTAAGTGAACTACTCCTTGAAATTAATAGCTTCGGAGTTATTGCAATGGTTATATGACTATTTTCGGGTTGAATGTTGGGCGTCTCACCACCCTGTTGCCTAGGATGAGCAGAAAAAACACACTTGCAACTTTGGGCCGCAGCATCAGGAAGTGTCGCGTGATATCAAGTCTCGCGATGTAACGAATTGCTTTCGGCAAGAAAGATCTGCTAAAATGAGCATCAAACAGAAATAACCCGGCGCCGTATACATTCAGTGTTTGAGGTGCATACAATACAGACTGCCGACAGTCCAATAGGGCCCAGCTCTTAAAGGGGCCACACCTTATTTCCACTCGTTACAACTTCCATCCTACTGAACAGGTACCGGTATACGGGGGAGGGGATCAGGCCGTTAGTGCAGAGACATCTCTGCGTGAGTGCTATTTACGACAGTACAAGTTAGGGCTGTTGGAACGAAATTTCAAAATTCGAATATAATTCGAATATTTAAAAATCAAAACTTCGAATGCTGAAGTTACTATTCGAATATTGCTTTTATATATATTTAAAAAATATATATGTAATCTTGTCTTTCTCGCGGCTTAAAAATGCTTTTGTTTCGTCTAATGAACAATAAAGTTTTTGAAATCGTAACGCAATTGTGCACGTTATCCAAGCTGTTGGCTATCATCAGCGTTTCCCCAGACATCCCAAGTCTCCCGGAAGTTCCGGGAGTCTCCGCATATTGATCAGCGTCTCCCTGATGCCCGCAAATTAGTTAAAATCACCCGAAATCTAGAGCGAGATAGAACATACTGCACGCATAACATACATAGCGCGCAGCGCGTGCAATGTGCATGGCAGAGAGGAAGAGAGCTGAGCGGAGAGACCTTGCGAGTGCCGCGCGAAAGCTAGCTAGTCTCGCGCGCTCTCTCTCCCTTTGCAGACTGATCTCATGAAATGGCTCAAAAAGCTTATAGATAACACGTCAATTGACTTGAAAGTGGCGTGTATGTTGACGCAAAAGTCATGATGTTATGTTGCCCTTTGGAACACCGCTGCACAAATCAGTCCAACACAGCGCTGTCAATGTCTGAGAACCAGCTTTAAAAAAAGTTATTAGCCAGCATGCAAGGAGCCTATCTAATAAGGAGAGCTAAGTTATTATTAGAATACAGCTGGATTTTCGAGGTTAGCACACTGTATATAGCTGGTAGTTAATATTGGACGCGCGTTTGTTCCGCTTTTTTATTGTTAATAAGAAAGCGATGTAAATGTTTAATGTAGTAATGTTAGATGTCCCTCTAGTGGACAGAACGTGTAACAACAACCACAGGCTATAGTGGCATTGGCGATCCATAAGATTGTGTAATTTTGTAAATATTAATAATAGGATGAATTTGAGCTTTTAATATTCGAATATTATTCAAATATTACATAAAATATGGAATGGAATTCGAATAGTATTATTGAGGAAGATTGACAGCCCTAGTACAAGTACTCCACAGCAACTCTAGGGGTCACTGTTTGATAAAAACGTAAATCCTGCATAGTGCTACTTTAATGTGCGTACTACCTCAAAAAATGTTTGGTCTTTCATTACACCGACAGTTCTCCAAACCGCATTGCGACTATTATCAGATGCCTCACACTAGTAAAAAAAATAAAAATAAAAATAACTTCATATGACACTTTTTCACTTTAACAGACAATTTAAACCTAAAAGTAGCCTCAGTCCACATTTCACAACTACTGTAGTCTAGTTTGTGTGCAGCCGTGGAGTCTACGAGGAAGACATTAGTATAGTTAGAAGAGACTTTTATCTGATGAACTCGTGGGCTTTGTGCCTGAAAAACAAGCAGAGCTAATTATAGAGTGTACATTGACCATTCTTGCTCATGAAATGTGTCTCTTTATTACCTATGCCTGTAATGGAATAGGTAGGGCCCCCTGAATGTGTTTTCCATATGATTCCGTTTACATGCTCTTACTATAAATAATTTATATTGGCTTTAAGTGGAATTAGTGCAGGTTTTCATCGTCAGCAGAGCCACTGATCGTGTGAGAGTGGACGCTTACTTGAATATCCCTGTGTTTATTGAAGGGTCAGATGAGCTACTTCTACAATGACAAAGGTGGGAATTCCAACACCTCTAAATTGGTGTATTTCTATTTGCATGGAATTCTACACATACTCTATAACCTATATTATGCATATGGTAGTTTGAGACTTAAGTGAATGAAGAAATTATATTTTATTCTGCAATGAAGCCTATGGCTATATTTCGCATTGTGCCATTTTCAGTTATTCTCATTATGTTACATATTTCACCTGAATGATTAAATAGTTTACGTAACATTTAATAAAAATAAACAATGTTATGTAATAGATCAACATAAAATCACACATAATATTCATGTCAACATAACATTTTAAATATTACATTTTCCTCCTCAATTTAAAATGAGAATTTTTATCAACAACAGAAAAGCTATTTTCCCAAAATAGGTTTATATTTCTATAATAATTTTAATAATATAATTTTAAAATATTTTATATTTTCTTTGCATCGATTTAACTTTGGGGTAAGAATCGGGACATGATCTTGACAGGTTTTTATAGGATTTAGTTTGCAAACAACAGGCTCCTATACAGTAACAAAATGTAAACTTTATTGCAGATTGACATCTCTATTTTTCAGATTAACAGAAGACAGAAAAGTTGAATGGCAGAGTCATATGATATATGCATATTGCTGATTGACTTGTGGCACCTGATTTCTAAAAAAAAACACCATGAAAGATTGCTCAGCAGGGAACTTTTCAGAATAGAATTTTCATGATGTAGCATTTTAATATAAAATACAAGCAAAACAAGGCTCCAAAACACCATTCTATATAAGATCATCACAATTAGTCTCTTCTGTAAATACTCAAATGAAAGAGCATCAGAGAGATTAAGACGTTAACAGTGCGCTGGGGCGTAAGACATTTTCTTTTCTTTTGGATTTGATATCTTTGACCTGAGAAACCTACATACAGTAAACATTCAAAATCACAGTGATGATTAAGAGGACATTCCCAGTAGGCCACACGTATCAGGTGATACTGATCAAGTTCTCCTCTCTGCACTGTAGATTCACATGATGGTGATTTAGTGTTTTAGCACAGGGACCAATGCTCCAAGGTTGGACCTTGTCAAGACACAAGAGATTCACAAGCTGAGTAGCAGCACATCTATCAAATTATTTTAAAAGTTCATCTGGATTTTGCCAAATTCACTTAAAGTGCCCCTATTATTTTTTCTGAATATTGCAATTTGTGAGTGTCTCCAAAGGTCTCCAAAGTTTAAAAGATCACAACAAATGTTTTGTCTCTTAAAATTGATTCGGAAGTCCCAAAAAGTCTCACTTTCTGTTACAAAACCTATGGTCTTCATTCAAACACTGTAGTTGTCGCTGAGGCCTGGAAATGCTGTTTTCTACTTTGCGATAGCGCATCCACTTTGCATCATCTAAAAGGGACATCTGACCAATCGGAGCATAGTAGACCAATCGCAACAGACTGGGACATCTGACCAATCAGAGCAGAGTACACCAATCACAACAGACTGGGTCATCTGACCAATCAGAGCAGAGTAGATCAATCAGAACAGACTGGGACATCTGACCAATCAGAACAGAGTAGATCAATCAGAACAGACTGGGACATCTGACCAATCAGAGCAGAGTAGACCAATCACAACAGACTGGGCCATCTGACCAATCAGAAAAGAGTATTCCAATCACAACAGACTGGGTCATCTGACCAATTACAACAGACTGGGACATCTGACCAATCAGAACAGAGTAGACCAATCACAACTGACTGGGCCATCTGACCAATCAGAACAGAGTAGATCAATCACAACAGAATGGGTAATCCAATCAAAACAGAGTAGACCAATCACAACAGACTGGGACATCTGACCAATCAGAAAAGAGTATTCCAATCACAACAGACTGGGACATCTGACCAATCACAACAGAGTAGACCGATCACAACAGACTGGGCCATCTGACCAATCAGAAAAGAGTATTCCAATCACAACAGACTGGGTCATCTGACCAATTACAACAGACTGGGACATCTGACCAATCAGAACAGAGTAGACCAATCACAACAAACTGGGACATCTGATAAATCAGAATAGAGTAGACCAATCTCAACAGACTGGGTCATCTGACCAATCAGAGCAGAGAAGACCAATCACAACAGACTGGGTCATCTGACCAATCAGAACAGAGTATTTCAATCACAACAGACTGGGTCATCTGACCAATCAAAACAGACTGGGCCATCTGACCAATCAGAACAGAATAGACCAATCACAACAGACTGGGCCATCTGACCAATCAGAAAAGAATAGACCAATCACAACAGACTGGGTTATCTGACCAATCAGAGCAGAGTAGACTAATCACAACAGACTGGGTCATCTGACCAATCACAACAGAGTATATCAATCACAACAGACTGGGACATCTGACCAATCACAACAGACTGGGTCATCTGACCAATCACAACAGACTGCATCATCTGACCAGTCAGAGCAGAGTAGGCTCTGGAAAGGAGGGGTTTAGGACTGAATCCTTGAGTAAGCCGTTTCAGACAACGTGAGAAAAGAGCTGATGCTGCAATGTATATTATGAGGAAATTAAAGTGTTTTTGACCTCCAAAAGAATTTAGGAACCTTTAATATTGCATAATAGGAGCACTTTAAACCACAACTCTACAGGACAAATATTGCCCTCAGGCTGTAAAATCATTTGTAATGGTGGAATTCAGCTTTCTAACAATTAGCAATTATATTTCATAAAACCAGGTATTTTAAACATGACCACAAAATGTACAAATGCCGCTACAATCATCAACGTTCTTCTAGAGTTAAGGCAGACGTCGTCAACGAATGATCAAGTTTAGTCTGAAGTGGTCTAAATACAAAACTCTACTTCTACCTTCAATAATGTCCTACAGTTTGAATTAATGAATATCTAGAAATACCATATTGGTTAATCTGGTCAATTGTAAGAATCTAAACAAATAATTTTTATCAGCATAATATCAGAATCTCTCAAAAACAACCATTATGAAGAAACAATTTGTCCTTTTGTGTTCTGCATTGCAACTAAGACTGTACAGCAATGAAAAAACATCGGCTCATATTCTACTACTATTGATTGATCATCAATATTTGTGTATATGTAGTAAAAAAATGATTGTGCTATTCACGTTAAAAGCTCTTAATTTCAGTCTCCTCAATCAATAAGTGCTTCTCTCACAGTTCATGCTAATAAAAAAAAACACCACAAGAACTTGAGGTACAGTTAAAACATTACAAACTACAGCAAATATTCAGCAAAGTTCAAGTAAAAACCCAGCTGAGATGAGTGATGTTTAAGTTTTTTTCATCTTCATCCATTTTAGCGCATTGGTTTGTCCTTGTAGAGTCTTTCTCAATTTCCATTCGATTGTTTGGTCTTCGTAAAATTCTATTGATTGTTTTTAAGCAAAGGGTTTGATTTCTAGCTCCATATCATGATAACAATTTAACTTTAAGAGGCTGTAAGATTTTAATAAATTTATCAAATGTAAACCGGCGTTCTGAAGGAGTAAAAATCCCCCCCTCCCCAAAAAAACAAACAAACAAAAAAAACAAGTAGTGAAGAAAACGAGAGTGATCTAAAAATCATCAGAAAATACAAATCACTTTGATTTTTAAAGTGCAAATGTAAAATTATCTTCTACCTACTCTCAAGATTCCTTGAGACACAGATAATGGTCTTTATGGAAAGTGCAATTTGAGATCAGGCACAAGTCGTAAGTAAGCCTCATGATCTCCAGTCATACAAAAACTGGCACGTCCCCAAGGCCGAACGAGTAACTTTCCAGAAACGTCCCTCCATCAAACACTTGAGCATTGTTAGTGTCCTGCCATTGAAAGGCACTCTCTGGCAGATAAATGTCTCTTTGTAAAGCTCCTTTCTCTGTAACCGGAGCAACAAGAACCTAGAAAAAAAGGAGAACAACTTTAAAGGGGTGGTTCAGGGTTTTGGACATCGGGCCTCATTTCCAACTTCAGCCCGTTCTCATCCCAAGACGTCATCTACCTGACGCTTTTGACCATATGTCAACATCCGACGTTTTAGGGCCCTTTGACGTCAGTTAGATGACACTATCTAACCCTAACCCTACCCCAGACCTAAACCTACCCTGAATCAGGTGTGTTTGATTAGAGAGACAAAGAAAACGTGCAGTGTTTTCGGGTCCTCCAGGAACAGGTTTTAGAACCACTGCGCTATAGGAACATTTTCCTGATTGCGCTTGACCTATGGCTAAGCCACGCCCCCTCCAGTCACTTCGGACACACAGTCAACATTCGGGGACAAGCGCTATGGCAGCTGTCACAGTAGGAGACATTTCACAGGAGGCAATTGGTGATTTTTGGAGACAGAAAGATTATATATCACCTCAAAGGTCCTTAAATATGCATTGGAGGCTTATATAATAATTTTATTGTTGAGAAGGTCGATGAAAAGCTTCAGCTCCGGGCAAAAATGTAGTGATGGGACGAGAACCGCCTATGCCGAGTCCGAGTCAAGACCAGAGTCTTTGAAGGGTCGAAGTGGAGACCGAGTCCATTGGTTTTCAAATACAGTCGAGTCCGAGTTAGAGACCGAAGTCTTTGAAGGGTCAAGTCCAAGTTGAGAAGCCGAGTCTTGACCAGAGTCCGTTGGTTTTCAAATACAGTCAAGTCCAGAGTCAAGACTGAGTCTTTGAAGGGTTGAGTCAGAGTCAAGACACGAATCCGTTGGTTTTTAATTAAGTTGAGTCCGAAGTCAGAACCAAGTACTTTGAAGGGTAAAGTGCAAAGTTAAGAGACAGAATTCGATTGGTTTTCAAATACAGTTGAAATCCAAGCCAAGTCCAGAGTCTTTGAAGCGTCAGAGTCCGAAATCGAGACCGAGACCATTGGTTTTCAAATACAGTCAAAATCCGAGCCAAGTCGGAGTCTTGAAGGGTTAAAATCCGAGTTAGAGACCAGAGTTCGATTGGTTTACAAATACAGTAAAATCCGAGCCAAGACCGAAGTCTTGAAGGGTAGAATCCGAGTGAGAGACCGAAGTCCGATTGGTTTTCAAATACAGTAAAGATGCGAACCAAAACCCGAGTCTTTGAAGGGTCGAGTCCAGAGTAAGAACCGAGTCCGTTGGCTTTCAAATACAGTCATGTCCAGAGTCAAGACCGAGAGCCTTTAAAGGGTTAAGTCCGAACTAGAGACCGAGTCTTTGAAGGGTCAAATTAAAGTTAAGAATTCGATTAGTTTTCAAATACAGTCGAGATCAGAAGTCAAGACCGAGCCTTTGAAGGGTTCGAGTTCGAAGTCGAAGAACAGAGTTCGTTAGTTTTCAAATACAGTTGAGATCCGAGCCAAGACCGAAGTCTTTGAAGGGTTGAGTCCGAGTCAAGACCGAGTCTTTGAAGGGTAGAGTCGAGAGTTGAGACCGAGTCCGATTGGTTTTCAAATACAGTCAAGTCCGAACCAAAACCGAGTCTTTGAAGGGTAAAGTTACAAGTTAGAGACCAAGTCTTTGAAGGGTTAGAGTCCGAAGTTGAGAGCCAGAGTCCGTTGGCTTTCAAATACAGTCATGTCCGAAGTCAAGACCGAGCCTTTAAAGGGTCAAGTCCGAACTCGAAACCAAAGGTGCTATGAAGGGTCAAAGTCTGAGTAGAGTTCATTAGTTTTCAAATACAGTAGAATCCGAGTGAAGACCAAGCCTTTGAAGGTAGAGTCCGAAGTCAGAGACCAAGTTCTTTAGTTTTCAAATACAGTCAGAGTCCGAGTCAAGGCCAAACCTTTGAAGGGTCGAGTCGAAGTCCGAGTTGAGACCAGAGTCCGATTGGTTTCAGAATAGGCCTATAGTCGAAGTCTAGAGTCGAGACCGAGCATTTGAAGGCTCGAATCCGAGTCGAGACCAAGTAAGTTAGTTTTAAAAGACAGTCGAGTCCGGAGTCAAGGCCAAGCCTTTGAAGGGTAAAGTTAGAGTCCAGAGTCTGGAGCCAGAGTTCCGTTGGTTTTTAAATAGGCCTATAGTCGAGTCTAAGTCGAGACCAGAGCATTTGAAGGGTTGAGTCGGAGCTCGAGACAGAGTCCGTTGGTTTTCAAATATAGTCGAGATCCGAGTCAGAGACAGAGCCTTTAAAGGGTAGAGTACTGAGTCAAGACAGAATCTTTGAAGGGTCGAGTCCAAGTTGAGAACCAGAGTCCGTTAGTTTTCAAATACAGTCGAGTCCCAAGTTGGAGACCAAGCCTTTAAAGGGTTCGAATCCAAAGTCGAGACCGAGTCTGTTGGTTTTCAAATATAGTTAGAGTCCGAGTCAAGACTGAGTTTTGAAGGGTTAAGTCCAAAGTTGAGACCAAGTCCGATTGGTTTTCAAATACAGTAGAATCCAGAGTCAAGACCGAGCCTTTAAAGGGTTAAAGTACAAGTCTAGACGGAGTCTTTGAAGGTCGAGTTGCGAGTTGAAACTGAGTCTTTAAAGGGTTAGAGTCTTAGAGTTGAGACTGAGTCTTTGAAGGGTAGAGTCAAAGTCGAGACTGAGTCCGTTGGTTTTCAAATACAGACGAGTCCTGAGTCAAGACCGAGCATTTGAAGGTTTCAAAGTCAAAGTCGAGACAGAGTACGCTGGTTTTCAAATAGGCCTATAGTTAGAGATCTAAGAGTGAGAACCAGAGCCTTTGAAGGGTCGAGATCAGAGTTGAGACCGGAGTCTGTCTGCGCTTTTCAAATCTAGTCGAGTCTGAGTTCGAGACTGAGTCTTTGAAGGGTAGAGTACGCGAGTTGAGACCGAATCCGTTGGTTTTCAAATACAGACAAGTCTAGAGTCAAGACTGAGTCTTTGAGGAAGCAAGTCCAAAGTCAGAGATTTTGTCCCGACATATCAGTTTTCATATTCATGATTTAATATCACCCAGTTAATAATCAACAGTTAGGCCTTAGGACTAAGCTTCAATTAGGAAATTTTTAGAGCAGTTGATCCTCCACGTCTTAAAGGGATAGTTAACTTTGAAATAAATTTTTGGTATGCTTCCAAAGTTCGAGACCAAAGTAGATCGTTAGTTTTCAAATAGGCCTATAGCATCGAATCTAGAGTTGAGACCAGACCTTTGAAGCGTAAAGATCAGAGTCAAGACCGAGTCCGTTGGTTTTCAAATGTAGTCGAGATCCGAAGTCGAGAACTGAGTCTTTAAAGGGTTGAAGTCCAAAGTTAGAGACTGAGTATTTGAAGGTCGAGTTAAAGTCGAGACTGAGTCCGTTGGTTTTCAAATACAGACGAGTCTGAGTCAGAGACCGAGCATTTGAAGGTTTAGAAGTCCAAAGTCGAGACAGAGTCCGTTGGTTTTCAAATAGGCCTATAGTCGAGTCTGAGTTGAGAACCGAGCCTTTGAAGGGTCGAGTCAGAGTTGAGACCGAGTCTGTTGGTTTTCAAATCTAGTCGAGTCTGAGTCGAGACTGAGTCTTTGAAGGGTTAGAGTCCAAGTTGAGACCGAATCCGTTGGTTTTCAAATACAGACGAGTCTGAGTCAAGACCGAGTCTTTGAGGAATAAGTCCAAAGTCGAGATTTTGTCCCGACATATCAGTTTTCATATTCATGATTTAATATTACCCCAGTTAATAATCAACAGTTAGGCCTACAGACTAAGCTCGATTGGGAATTTTTTAGAGCAGTCGTCCTAACGTCTTAAAGGGATAGTTAACTTTGAAATTAATTTTTGGTATGCTTTAGCTTACCTCAAGGGCATCTGAGATTTAGGTGTCTTTGTTTCCACAGTATTTTCAATTTTTATATTTTTAGGTCAAATCGTTCTTGTCTGTCAGTCATATAATGCAGGTGTATGGTCACCAACAGTGACATCACACACGTGTATTACATGTTCAGTCTATGAGCAGTCTATATGTAGTATTTCTTTATAAAGTGACATCGTCCCCACTGGCCTGGCATGAATAATACAGCGTTATTAGTCTTTTTTTTTTGGATCCGTGTAAACATAGATCGTTTTGACAATGTTGTCGTTTGTATGGTAAAAATCCAAAGAAAATCTTTTTCCGTTTTTAGTACATTGTTGTCGTGAAAATGTGCCCTTAAACTGCTAGCAAAATGCTTCACGTAACCAGTGTTCATTCACTGTTCAGCTTCAGCTCACTCATCTCTTGTTGTTATTTTTGTCATAGTCTTATCAACAACGGTTTTATATTTTAACAGTGTGCATCTAGTCTTCCTTATCTCAGCTTCTTTTGACTAACATCTCGTCAGAAAATATGTTGACAAAATGAACACTGAAAACATTTAATCTCCTTCTGATTTCAGGTTAGGTTTGGAGGTCTGGACTGTGTTGCTCCAAAACCAACAAATGATACATGTCCTACTTGGTAAAATCCCGGTCTTTGAGCAAGGAGTTTAAACTCAGGTTCCTCCAAAATGGGCTGATTGGAAGCAGCTTACCTCATCTCCAATAAGGAACTCATCGTCAATGGTGAATGTGATTGGGTCATTTGGACTGAGCCACCACAGCGGTCTGTAGATTGGGTTTCCAGCTTCTTGCCATTCTTCAGCGTATTTCAGGATCAAAGGAACGACAAAGTCGTGGTGCTTGACTATGTAGAATCTGGTGAGGTTTAGGACCTAGACGGAAGGTGAGATTGTCAGTGAATGCTTAATAAAACTTATATGAAAGAAGATGTGAGTTTTGTTCGACACTGTTCTTGTCTAGTTCTGCTGTGGTTTGTTTCTAACATTCCTTGAGAGGTCACATCCTTCAGTTAACATCCTAGCCAGCCTCTGGTGACAGGAAACAAAGCAAAACCACATTCATAAAAAATGTATTCTCTAGTTGAAAAAAGTTTCATGAGATGAATTTTGAATAACTGCCTGAATTCGGTCTAATTTTAAATGGGGAAAACAGGCCTGTGGCTTCCATTCCCGTTTTCCTCCTATTTAGACCCAACATGGTCATTGAATCTCTAATGGGTGTTGGTGTTGGGTAATCGCACAATAGCTAGTACACCCACACACACTGCCTGCAGAGGCCAATCGAACAGAATGGAAAATAAAGGCAAGTAAAACCTTTCAGTATGATCAGCACATTTAACATCGATACTAATTCATTATGATTTAAAGAGGTTAAGACTGTCCAGATGATACCCATGAGCCAAGATCAAAACCATTGCATGTTCAAATACTATTTCCTCACTGAAATAGATCACTGAAGTTATCCGCACTGCACAGTGAACCTCTCATTTATATCACGTCTAGACTTTGTATGAGGGGATTTGCAAAAGGATAAAGCTCGTGCTGATTCTGAACATACATTTTGAGCAAATTCTCTGCATGTTGATTCTAAAATGCCTCTGATTTGCCCACTGCGTTCATACGCTTAATATGTCCGTGATTGGCTACAATGCTCAACGCAGACACAACACAAGTACCGGTAGTTTCTTTTCGTTTTTGAATAATGTGTCCTCCAGTGCCTGGACTCGACTGGACTCGGACATTTTTCCGAGTCTAAAATGTCAGAGTCCGTGCCAAGTCCGAGTACAAATTCATCCGAGTGCGTGACAAGTCCGAGTTCATTCAAAATTGGACTAGAGTCCAGACTTAAAATTCAAAGTTCAAGTACCCCAACTCTACTATTCACTGCCATTAAATGGACAAGCAGAGCAGGACATTAAAAAAAATACAATTATTTTGTGGTACGAAAAATAAGAATAAAGGGCATACTGCATTGGAACAACACCAGGGTGAGTAAATTATGACTTCATTTTCATTTCTGGGTGAACTATCTCTTTAAGCTTCAAATGAATTGTAATGGCAGTGATTACTGTAACTTTCAAAATTTTAATTTTCAAAGTCAGCTTTTTTCAAAGTCAGAAAGAAGTCACCTCTACTTTCTGCTAAAAATAACCACGTGTCCATTCATAGCAATGAAATGCATTGAAAGATCTACATCTACCAGTGATTAGAAAGAAAAAAAAACACCTCCTATTCTGGACTGCAAAGTCAAATCACAAACCAAACCTGTAATTGTCTCTGGAAATTTTCTTTTCCACTTATCCAGCGATTCATTATTCCTGGTGCAGCGGTTCTCATTACAGTTAAGATTGAGAGTCATAAATTTGAAAGAGACACTAATGCAGACCATATGGACCCTTAACCACAGGTGATGTTGGGGAAAGGCCAAGCAATTACACCATGAAATGCAAGAAAAATGGCCACCTGGAGGATCCTCTGTGCCGGTCCTAAACTCAAACCGTGCTCTATGGGCTCAAATATATCAGTGCTTGAGACTACATATTCTGGTATGTATTTAGCTAGTGTTTGGAGAAGGGCATTCTCATGATACACCATGGAGTGAATGAGTATTAGATTTCTACTGTTATGTTAAGAGTGAAAAAGAAATCTCTCATTCTGAGGCGTTTAACTCTCAATGGTCAACATGTTGTGCCCAGTTTTCCTACCAGGGAACTCAGTCTTTGTTACACTTAGCTCCATGTTATCCCTTTTTCTTTCCTGACCTCAACAGGGGGAAAAAACTGAACTGAAAGCAAAACCCGAATAGGGCCGAGGACTCGCCCTTGCTGCACTCACCCATTCGTTCTCGAAGACCCACGGAGGTGTCTGGAAGCTGATGACAGGAAGAAACGCTGCGATTTCCAGCCAGCGAACGAAGAGCTCGTCGTCTGCAACCAGTTCGGCAGAGAAAGATCCTCCTGCCATTGAGGAATGCAAATGCATTCACATGTAAAAAAAGAAATATATAATCATATGTGATTATTTAAAACTTTTATACAAAATTATAAATGATGTAATATAAAGTACTGTCTCTAAAAATATTTTTTTTACGATAATCAAGATTTTTATTATTATTATTATTATTATTATTATTATTTTCACCACGAGAAAGTGTGCTTAATTGCTGCTTTTCCCAATATTCTTAGTTGTGATTCTGACAACGGTAATGCATTTCTTGAAAATCTAAATCAGTATATTTAACATAACATATTTCTATGGTTTAATATTACAGTCATTTGTGAGAGAAATGTGACTGATTGTCAAAGTAAAACTTTTTGCATTTTCTTAATGCAAAATATAATAGTTTTTTTAAGTGCTGTGCAGCGATTAATCATGATTAATCGCATCCAAAATAAAAGTTTTTGTTTATATAATGTATGTGTACTGTGTATAATTATTTAGTATATATAAATACACACACACACACACACACATGCATGTATATATTTAAGAAATGTTTTTTTTTTTTTTTATACACTACCGGTCAAAAGTTTAAGATTGGCAAGATTTTTTATGTTTTTAAAAGAAGTCTCTTCTGCTCACCAAGGCTGCAATTTTTTGATAAAAAATACACAAAAAACACAGAAATATTGTGAAATATTATGACCATTTCAAATGACTTTTTTTCATGTTAATATATATTAAAATGTAATTTATTCCTCTGAAAAAAAGCTGAATTTTCAGCATCATTACTCCAGTCTTCAGTGTCACATGATCCTTCACAAATCTCTCTAATATGATGATTTTATGCTCCAAAACATGTATGATTATTATCCATGTTGAAAACAGTTTTATTTCAGGATTCTTTGATGAATAGAAAGTTCAAAGAACAGCATTTATTTCATTAGAATATTTTCTAACATTATAAATGTCTTTACTGTAACTTTTCATCAATGTAACTCATCCTTGATGAATAGAAGTATTGATTTCTTATTTATTTCCCCCAAAAATAAAATACAAATTCTTACTGACCCCAAACTTTTTAAAGGGTAGTGTTTAATGTAACAAAAGCTTTCCATTTCAGATAAAAGCTGTTCTTTTGAACTTTCTATTCATCAAAGAATCCTGAAATAAAAATGTAAAAAACTGTTTTCAACATGCATTGAAAATTCAGCTTTTTTTCAGAGGAATAAATTACATTTTAATATATATAAACATAAAAAAGTCATTTTAAATAGTCATAATATTTCACAATATTACTGTATTTTTTATCAAAAAATTGCAGCCTTGGTAAGCAGAAGAGAGACTTCTTTTAAAAACAAAAAAAATCTTACCGATCTTAAACTTTTGACCGGTTGTGTATATAAAATGTTATATTATGCAGACACAAACTTTTGTTTTGCATGCGATTAATAGCGATTAATCGTTGCCCACATAAAATCTTTCCCTTGATTTGTGGTTGAAATGTGACCTGGTCATGTTCTTAAAAGATTTACCAATTGTGTGCTAGTTAGTGGTGAAGACACTCCTTTGTTTTTGTAAAGGATTCAAGAAGACAGTTGATTAAATGATATTTCCTTTATCTATGGTATGCATCGTCACAAAAGATAAATGTGTGTAAATGTGAATTCATGTGTGTGTGGGCAGGTATTACCTACTGCGTCAGGAATGAAGAAATGATATCCCAGAAGACTGTGATGCAGCAGGGATGGAATGATGCCCTTGAGGCCGGAGTAACTCCAGTCTGACTGTAGTGCACTCATGCGGATGAACAGCGGTTTGTGGCTGGACCTGTGCAAACAAAAATCGGCCAGTTACAAAACAATTCGACACATTATCCGATATTTGTGTCCAGTCCACATGTGATCTTTTGCATATTTTTGATCTGATTGTTCAAACCATAATCGACTTAAGTTACATCTTGCAATGGTAAATGACACTGTTGTAGAAGAAAACCTCTTTGCATTTTTCCGACTCTAAATAGGAGTAGCTGTTAATGTGGAAAAGGGGATGAAAAACTGTAAACTGTGCCTGTAGTTACGCATGGTATATCCACAGTGCTGATAACATGAACATTCATAAATAAGATCTTTCAAAATCCATTAATCAGATTTCAAATCACACATATGCATGTGGTTTGGATCAGGTTTGGATTTGGTTTACCATTTTACTTTACTGAACAAAGTCTCAATTGTGGTAGGTTGCCATTGATGGTCATGATTTTGCCAAATGGGACGAAATTTTGGATTAACATTTCCAGTTGATCCTTGAAAAACTTTCCGGTGCAACAAACCTAATCATACCACCTGTAAATCCCAACCCCAGCCCTAAATCTAACCTAAAATCAAGGATTTTGCTCCATGACCTACTTGGCAAATTCAAACAATTACATTATTTATTATATGTATTTAAACAATTACACCAAATACCTTGTTCCCGAGGTCACAATGGTGTTGTCCCCGATCTTTTCTGCCAGGTCAGCAAGGAGTGTGATGTATTCGTCCCCGACCGATGCGAGAGGGGGACGCAGGGCCTGCTCCTCGAAAAGGTTTCCCTCACCGCCTTCCAGGATGACATACTCCATGCCCAAATGACTGTGTAAGCTGTCCACTTTGTCCAGAAACCAATTCGTGGCTTTAGGGTTGGTGATGTTGAGCTTCACACTGTACTTTCCTTTCCACTGAGTCAACATAGGCACCTTATGAACGAGAAATAATAACGAACAGGTAAACATACTGTAGGTAAATAACAAATAAGAGTGTCCATTGAAAGAAGTTCCTAAAAAAAAAATGTTTTAGGTCATATCGTTCTGAAAAACGTTTATACAATTTTTTCCCCCTTATACCTTGACTACATTTAAGTGTACACATCTTAATCCTTATACAGTTTTTAAATATATTATTTATTTGAGCTAGTTGACAAGGCACCATTTCTCATTTTGGTTTAGTTTAAGTTGAAATACTAAACTAACTACAAATAAAATAATCAAAGTAAATATGAAATAAGGATTCATCTATATTTAATTTATAATTAAGACTGTAAAGTGTTTGATAACTTTATTTAATTTCTGTATATTTGCTTTGATAAGAACGTGGTAAATATGACATTTATTATGGGTTTATATGAACATTGTTTTATGTTCACTTAAAATAAAAGTTTTTTTTTTAAGTCTAATAAATGTTGAAATTCATTATACTGTAATGTTGAATGTCTATCATCAATGTTTAAAACAAAAAACAAAAAAAAAAACATCAGACCAATATTAGTATCAGTGATACTGGCCTTCGTTCATAAAAAGTTGCCATTACAACAAATATTTAAAATATAGTGTCTTTAAGCTGTTTCTACATTAATTCGCAGAGGAACTGTAAAATTATCACAACTTACAAATAATAAAAACTATGATTTTTTTAATTACAGAAAAAATGTTTGATTACGTATTACATTTTAAATCGATTAACAGCACTATATATATATATATATATATATATATATATATATATATATATATATATATATATATATATATATATATATATATATAATACACTCACCTAAAGGATTATTTAGGCAATTTTGAGCATGGCATGGTTGTTAGTGCCTGACGGGCCAGTCTGAGTATTTCACAATCTGCTCAGTTACTGGGATTTTCACACACAACCATTTCTAGGGTTTACAAAGAATGGTGTGAAAGGGAAAAACATCCAGTATGCGGCAGTCCTGTGGGCGAAAATGTCTTGTTGATGCTAGAAGTCAGAGGAGAATGGGCCGACTGATTCAAGCTGATAGAAGAGCAACTTTGACTGAAATAACCACTCGTTACAACCGAGGTATGCAGCAAAGCATTTGTGAAGCCACAACACGCACAACCTTGAGGCGGATGGGCTACAACAGCAGAAGACCCCACCGGGTACCACTCATCTCCACTACAAATAGGAAAAAGAGTTGTTGCCTGGTCTGCTGAGTCTCGATTTCTGTTGAGACATTCAGATGGTAGAGTCAGAATTTGGCGTAAACAGAATGAGAAAATGGATCCAACATGCCTTGTTACCACTGTGCAGGCTGGTGGTGGTGGTGTAATGGTGTGGGGGATGTTTTCTTGGCACACTTTAGGCCCCTTAGTGCTAATTGGGCATCGTTTAAATGCCACGGCCTACCTGAGCATTGTTTCTGACCATGTCCATCCCTTTATGGCCACCATGTACCCATCCTCTGATGGCTACTTCCAGCAGGATAATGCACCATGTCACAAATCTCGAATCATTTTAAATCGGTTTCTTGAACATGACAATGAGTTCACTGTACTAAAATGGCCCCCACAGTCACCAGATCTCAACCCAATAGAGCATCTTTGGGATGTGGTGGAACGGGAGCTTTGTGCCCTGGATGTGCATCCCACAAATCTCCATCAACTGCAAGATGCTATCCTATCAATATTGGCCAACATTTCTAAAGAATACTTTCAGCACCTTGTTGAATCAATGCCACGTAATATTAAACAGTTCTGAAGGCGAAAGAGGGTCAAACATAGTATTAGTATGGTGTTCCTAATAATCCTTTAGGTGTGTGTGTGTGTGTATATATATATATACAGTACAAAATGATACAAAATGACTAAAACTTTGATACCACTTTTTAAGGTGACGTAGTTACACACTGCATGTACTTACTATAGTAATAACAGTAAATTATGCACAATTACAGTACAATGGAACTATGTCACCTCAAAACAAAGTGTCCCTAAATTTTTAAGTAAAAAATTTGAAGTGCGTGAACAGTGTTACCAGTCGTCCCTGTGGTCCCGAGGGCTGGCTCAGCCAGAAGTCTTCAAAGCCCGCCTGACGGAGGTCTGAAACGGCTGCGAGTCCACACTCAGGTACGGGGACAGGGTGATGGAAATGTTTAGAAGCTTTACAAAAGGGAGGTCCCTGGTCTGTCTCTTAGACGTCCTTTTCTTTCCATTGAGGTAGCTGTGGTCCTACAAAGACGAGAAATAAATAGCAAAGATGTTTTCTTAGTCTGGCCAATGGCACCTGCTAAAAAGTGGTGCAGAAATGACACACTGAACCTTACGAATCAAGTTTGATACGGGTGTAAACAGGGCCTATAATACTATGACATTTGGCTAACGTGACAATTTCCACTACTGATTTAAAAATGAGGGTTTCACTAACACACACTTTGCCGGTAAGTAGCAGTTTTCTTTTGTAGGTATTACAGATGTTGGCAGCCAGCTTTACCGTCTCGGGATTCAAACTTTGTTGATTGTTTTAACAGTACGGAAAATATCATTGTTTCACCATCCCTGAAAATAATACCCCTATTAATGTTTTTACCATGACAGTCGCTAACAGTGCCACAATGTCTGAGAAAATACAACAATAATGTCTTTCATATTAATCATATCGTACTGCGCTTATGAGGAATCTGTGCAATAAATAGCGAATACTGGCAAGTGTGTTTATAACCAAATTCATTCCAAGTCAAGCTGTTGGTTTTGCTTACGACTGTGTTATTTCAAGCTAAAATGGAAACTAGCAAAGAAAAAAACACAAGCATTGGGATTGTTTCCCGATTGGAGTTTTGTATAACTGTCACACAATGGAAGGTTTTCCACTGCAATTTAGCGGTAAGACATTTATTCAGGTTGGGATACGGGAACGTGTGGTGTACCAGATACACATGCAATTATGCTTCACAATAAAGTCCTTAGTTTTTGTTAGTCGAGGTCATAATCAAAACAATTTAATTGTATGCATTACAAAACAAATTTCACAGAGAAATCGAGCCTATACCACATCTGAAATGTGTTCTTTTCAAAACAGTTATTTTAAAACTGTATTTATTGGGTGGAAAGACATAACCATGAAAATGGGGTATGAAAAAATTTATATGAAAGTAAGAAATTAAGTCATGAGTTATTGTAAAAGGAGGGCTGCACTCTGCTTTGCATTGACTTTAATGTTCTGATAAGCCTTTTAAGTATTTTAGACATTGAGAACATTCTTTCCTTGGCAAAAAGTTCCCATTTTTCCTCTTTCACCTGCCTCTAATCTTTCTAGAGGAATTCAGCTGTGAAACGATCCACTCAGTTTTGAGATCAGTCAAGCATGCAGAACAATGTCTTGACTACTCAAAAATTATAGAAACCATAAATAAAGACATAAAGACAGACCTAAAATGGAAAACCTTAAGCATTTTTCTGGCCAATACAGATGTTAGTAGTTCTGTGTTCTTGTATATTATGGACTGTAAACCAATTTGTATTATAAATCTAAAATGTTTTTCCTGTTTTTACAGGCTCTGCATGTACAATGCTATTTATTACACTCTAAAAGCTGCTGTGTTGTTTTAACCCAACTTTGGGTCAAATATGTTAAAACCCAAACAATGGATTAAAAATGTCATGTAAAAATCTAACCCAACGGCTGGGTTTGTACATGTTTGACCCAAAGTCAAAGTCCTAAATATTATGCAATAATACACATGTACATTATTAAAATGTAGTAACTTCAACCCACTAAAATAAAGAGCTGAACGTATTAATCTCATCCCCTAATGTTCATGTTTTTCATTTCGAAATATTTTGGAGGCATGAAGTCGGAAATGTCTGGGTTATAACTGTCATATGAACCATATTTATTTATTCATATCAAGTCATGTGGTGCAACTACCCAGACAACAACATGGTGTCAGCCCAGATCCGAGCCCACATCTGGTACACATGAAATCCGGATCTGGGCCGACACTATGTTGATGGGTAACATGCACAAAAAATAAATAATAAATAATTATAAAACAGGAAAATTATATAATAGTGTACCCCAGCAGACCATCATATGTGACAATGTCAATAAGTCTCTTAAAACGGTCCTTTTATGGCAAGTTCAGGCTGTGAAATCCCATAAAGCGCGACACTCCATAAACATTATGATATTTATGAACACAATAAAAAAATGTATACATTGAAAACTAATATTTTAAAAACATAAGGTATATAAATGTATGCAGGGTGTACTTTTTATTTAATGGCTGCACCACATTACATTTTTAGAGTCATGTTGAAGAAGGTATAAAAGTTTTCCAAGACCAACATCAATACAAACACTCTCATTTGTCATTGGCCAAACTACATAGAGATATTTACCATTAGCATGATGGTAAAAAGTGTTGGTTAGAGCCATAGACCGTAAAAAATATGGACAAAGCGCCTGTGACGTCACCCATAGACTTTCTGAAGAACAGGTTTGAGGCTGTTTATGGGGATATGGGCGGCGCCATACAGGAAAATCTCGGGAAATACAAAATACAAAAGTTTCAGAAAGGATACAGATGTGGTATGATGTGTTGTGTCAGATCATGGCCGAGACGTCAAATTCACTCGGCGCAGCCCGTACTCAGCTGTCAATCAAAGTTAACCACCCTTATATGCCATACATTTTATATCTAAATATGATCTAAACTAACGAGTTCGAAAAAATTCACCCCTCTCACAGTTATCAGGCACGCGGAACATACAGTATTGAAGATTACAATAAAAGTCCATGGGACCAAACTGTAAACGTATGAATTTATGCTGTGAAAACGGAGATTTTAACATGACGTCTATGGATATTTGCTCCCTTTTGGGATCGCCCTCTAGCAGATTTGAGATGTATTGCAGTTTATCGCACTTCCGGGCATAGATATGTATATAAAGGCTAGATGTGTTACGGCGGAGTTTCCATCGTCATCACCGGCGGCCATCTAGTCACAGGTAAGCTGATGTAAGATGAGTGGTCAACACGAACACAAATACTCTTATCTCGTTGAAATCTTGACGGATTTACAAACGGTTTGGTTTCTTACAAACGTTATTAACGAGGCTATAATTATCTGGATGATTATTTATTTTTACACTTATTTTTCATAAGTATGTTGTTTCATAGCTACATCTCTGACGATTATAACAAACCAAACCGTTTGAAAATCTGTAGAAAATTGAGCAAGTTATGGTTATTTAAATAGTACATGTACCACTAACACAATGTTACGAGTGAGCGAGCTGCCTGAGACAAGATGGCCGCCAAGTGCAGACATGGACCTCTATTGGCCAAACGCCCGGACGACACATCAAGCCTTTATATACATATCTATGCTTCCGGGTAGGCTTCAGCTTTTAGATTAGAATGTTGCCGCTTGGTTAGAGCGAATGCTACAGAGACTCATGACGGAAATTCAGGTTCAAGTCTCACCCACTTTTTACAGTCTTGTGATAAAATATATGACTTGAATGCATTTTAACTTGTTAGCATCTGCCAAATACGTAAAAGAAGCAAAACACCGTATTATTATACACAAATCTTATAAAACTTGATAAAACACAGATGGCCCACACTAGTACATATCAGTCCCCATAGCAAAACAAGTATCACCTAATTGGAAACCACTTCCCCGCTGGCACTGGAGTGAACCAGAGATGTGTGTCTTTCTCTCAGGGGATCAGATCACACTTCCCTGACCTCTCCATCGACTGCAGATCCGCTTAGAAAAATCAAGCCTTTCATGTTCACAACACTGACCAACTCTGACTGTTTTGTTCTGTCAGACTGAACTTAACAGCCCAGCTGGTGGCTTTTAACGTGAGACGTTTCGACTTGAACACAGTGTTCCCGGGTCCCTTGGTAACTCTGCCTGGTATGTGCATCGGTATGAAAACCAAACGTGTTCTGCCAGACCCATAGCCTGTGTTTGTGATTATAATGAGTACCTTCAGAAACCTCACGATCGACCGCACGAGAAGTAATGGCGAAGTGTGTAATTTACGCACCACTAGCAGTCACTAGTTTGTTCACTCAGTCATGCAGGTTTGGTGTGACGTGTGTGTTAGTAAATTATGGCATCTGTTTTAACTGTTTTTTGATCAAAATACCCAAACAATTCAAAATTCAAAGCCCCTACATCTGTTTTTATTACAATATGTGTAAAATGCACAGTGTTATATGCACAGATTTTCATATATTTAATGTAAGGGTTGTGCACATTAGCTGTCACTATTTGGACGGATAAGTGAATTGTAAAATTTAACAATGACTGCATTTACATGCACCCTCGTAATGCGATTATAATGAGATTTAGGCAAAATTGTGATTAAACTTTCCCTCATGTAAGCACACTAATCTGATCAAATTGATGCGATTAAGCTTATAATCGTTGTGACCATAATCATAATAAAATATGTGGCATGTACAGATATTAATCACAATAACACGCATTGTAAACATTTCAATCTCATCTATTCCACTCTGCTCAAACTGTCCAGTAACACAGCAGTAAAGAAGGCATCACGTTTCTGAAGAAACCGAGCCGCTGAAGAAACTTAGATCATGTTGACAACCTTCTATCGATTTTGAACATATTAAAGTATATTGACGAAATAAAGACATTTAGGTGAAAAAAAATCCAATATGGCCAAAAAATAACCTTATTTCTTAGCGATTACACAGAATAACGAGAAATGCATGTAAATGGGATTGAAGAGGTTTGGTCAAGTCTTAAACATCTTCAGTGCTTACTCTCTGATTATTGGAAATTCTGCGGTCCTGGTTCAGTGGCCGACAGGTATCGGCGGGGTAACGATGGGGGCTGTCTTGTACCAAAAGGTCATCTCGATGGACGCCTCCAACTCAGGTTGGGGCGCTCTCTTCGAGAGCAGACCGGTCATTGGCCTGTGGTCAGACCAAGAGAAGATCCTTCACATAAACTGTCTGGAGATTAGAGCCAGACCGATATATCGGCAGGCCGATATTATCGGCCGATATTAGGCATTTTCAAAACTATCGGTATCGGCAGTTATAATGGCCGATAAATTAACATTTCAATAATAAATAAAAACGGACGAAACACGCTTGAACCATGTCATGAGTGTTGGAGTTGTATAGTTTGTCCACCAGAGGGAACTCTACACCGTTTCTGTTGGCAACACTCGTTGAGTTGGTCACGAGACATACATTGCTTGAATAACAATTAAAAGAACATCCCCATCAGTTCTCTTAAATGGATAGTTCGGCCAAAAATGATATTTAAACCATGCATTACTCACCCTCAAGCCGTTCGAGATGCATATGTCAATCTTGTTTTAGACAAACACATTTTCAATTATTTTAGAAAATGTCTTAGACCCTTCTTTGACGCTCAAGTCGATGGCGGTGTGAACGTACAATTAGACCCTTCAGTGGATATAATGTAAAGAAATGGGGTCCAGCTCCTTCAAGTCCCAAAAATGTGCATAAATCCTTCACAAAAGTAATCCATCTGGCTCCAGGGTGATAAACGAAGGCTTTCTGAGGGTAATCCGTGCGTTATTGTCGTAAAAATATACATATTTAAAACTTTATATATGAAAATATCTGACTTCCGGCAACGATCGCTGTACGTTCACGGGTAATGGAAGCTCGGCGTACGTAGCGTAGGAACCATCGTGACGTCGCGACATTTCCTACGATGACGTCCTACCTCGTACGCCAACTTCCATCACCCGTGAACGTATCGTAGCGTAGGAACTGTCGCGACGATCGTTGCCGGAAGTCAGATATTTTAATTTATAAAGTTTTAAATATGTATATTTTTACGACAATACCGCACGGATTACCCTCTACGGATTAGGCAATCTAACAGAATGCCTCCTCATTTGGTCTCAGCACTCTCTGCGTATGCTGAGAGCTGCGCATGTGCCAGGCCACCTGAATGACACACCAGACAAACAAAGTTCCCTCTGGGAAATGGTCCCTGCACCCCCAAACAGTCCAGTTGCTGGCGCCAATTCGGCAAAGCGGAAGTCTTCTTTTTGCATCAAAGGACAACACTCTTTGCCCAACGTTCTTTTCAAAGAGACGAGGACGCGCAGGCCCAAATCTGGCCCAGCCGCCCACTGTATGCCTTCCCTCCGATCTCGCAGTTGCCATAGGTAATCGAGAAAATCATGGAAACGCGCCACTCGGTACTGCTTATAGCCCCACGATGGGAGAACCAAACCTGGATCCCGGAGCTGACGTGGCTGTCACGTACAGCCCCTTGGCTGATTCTGGTGAGGACAGAACTCCTCTCTCAAGTCCGCAGCTCAATCTGGCATCCCCACCCAGAGGCACTTGTCTCTGCACATTTGGTTGATCAACGGATACCCATTATCCTGCCAGACAGAGTGATAAACACAATTTCGCAGTCTAGAGCTCCCTCTACGAGAAAGTTTTACGTGCGCGCTCAATGGTCTGTGTTCTTCAAATGGTGCACCGACAGAAATCTGGACCTACGAACGTGTGGGGTCACTCAGTTGCTTAGCTTCCTTCAAGAGCTGTTGGATAAGGGCAGGTCCCCCTCCACGCTTAAAGTCTATGTGGCAGCCGTTGCAGGGTTCGTGGAGTCAATGCGCGGCCAGTCAATAAAGGAATGACCTTGTCATCTACGCCTCCCGTAGGTTCCTTTGTGGGATCTTTCTTTGGTCCTTGAGGCCCTGAAAACATATCCCTTTGAACCGTTAGATTCCGTGGATCTAAAGTACCTCTCGCTAAAAAAAAAGTTTTTCTGATAGCTCTGTCATCAGTCACACGTGTGGGGGACTTACACGCGCTGTCCATCAGCGCTGCGTGTCTTGAGTTTGGACAGAATGACTCTAAAGTCATCCTGAAACCTAGCCATGGTTATGTCCCTAAAGTGATTGACACTCTGCCAGCATCTGATAGCGAGAGCGATGTTAATCTCCTCTGCCCTGTCAGGGCGCTGAGGGCTTACATTATGCATTCTGCCCCTTTCAGGCACTTGGAGCAGCTTTTCGTTTCGTTTGGTGACGTACAAAGGGTCTCACCGCCTCGAAACAAAGCCTGTCCAGGTGGATAGTGGACGCTCTCGCAGCTGCTTATGCGTCAAAAAGTCTACAATACCCTTTGGGCGTCAGGGTTCACTCTACTAGAGGCGTGACCTCGTCGTGATTATGGTCCAGCGGCGTGCTGGGCCTCCCCGTCCACATTTGTTAGGTTTTATAACCTGGAAGTTCCCGCCCTGCAGGCTAGACTTCTGTCAGTACAAGTGGGATGTGTGTTCTACCCAGATCTGATCCTGCGCAGGCTACTCTCACCTGACTTAGCTCTCCTGGTTGAGCTGCACTATATTAGGTCGATATGCTTTACATAGACCGGCAACGCCGCTCGGTATTCCCTATGAGTTCTTATGTACATGTGCCGCCTGCGTTGCTGGCCGCCTGATCCCCTTATCTGGGTTCCCTGGGATTCCCTGGGACTCATGAAGTGGATGCTTGGTGCGCACGGCATTGACAAAGAACCTCTTGTAAGAGAATGTATCGGTTACCTAGCGTAACCTAGGTATAGAAGAGGGAACGAGTATTGCGTAACCTGCCGTGCTCGCACCACAAGCGACTTTCACTTCAGTTGCTGAAAACCAGGGAAGCAGTCTCTGAGATCTGCTGCAGGGAAGCATACCTCGAGAAAACTTTACCCTTCATACCTCGAGAAAACTTTACCCTTCATACCTCGAGAAAACAACTTTAGCCATAGCGTAAGCAACTTACGCAATACTTGTTCCCTCTTTCAGAGAACCGAGGTTACGCTAGGTAACCAGTACGTTTCCTCCTATGGTTTCCTTATACATTATACTTGGGGCTTCCTCTACGCATTTATACACGTGTACTACTCAAAAATGGTGCTGCTAATATAAATAGTTGACATGCTGATATATATTAGCATGCATTTTTCAGTTTTCGGACGCAGACGATGATGCCACAACATTGCGCAGCTTCTGGTTTTGAAACCGCTGAGATTTCAATTCCCAAAAAATGGGATAACCTTTTACAGGTGACAATGTGTTGGTTTGTGTTTTTATAAGTATCAACTCAATATTACATGTTTTTACTATGGTAACTTTTTAATATTGTGTTAGCTGACACCTTTGCCCTGATGTATTGTGTTAGTTTAGCAAAAACATCAGCTGAAGTCTATTGCAATCACTTTCAGTCAATTTGCTCACGTGTGTTGACGTGACTGTTCCAATATGGATTGACTGTTCCAATATGGCGGACGGCTTACGTGTAGCTGCCCATTGAAATTGCAGATAATGAGGAATCTATTTATATATATGTTGGTAATGACAGAACCTGCAGTCATATTTGGCTAATTATGCTTTTGGGAAACACACCCAGATTAGTATCATCTGTGTCAGTGTTATTTTAGTATCATTGAATTCCTATTATAGTTTTTGATAATATTTTGAATTAGATTTTAGTTTTCACTTTAATTTTAGAAAAGGTTTAGTCATTTTCTTGTGTTGTTTTTTTTGTGCCAGTTTCATTAGTATATTTGTATTAATCAGTATTATATATGTCTATTTTTTAGTAGAACTTATCGAAATTTAGTAGATTTAGTAGTTTTTTTTTCAGTTTAAAACTTTTGTTTTATTTAGAGTAACGACTCATTTTTTATGCATTTATTTTAGTTAACGATAGCTGTTACTGATCATTTCTACTCAACCATATACAAATATAGATGTAAAATGCAAATTTTCAACATGTACACTTGTTTGAAAGGGTAAAAAATGCAGTGCTGTTGGCTCTGGTGTGTGTGAGGGTGTTCGGGAGGAAAATCAAGGCCTATAGACCCGTAGCTCTGACAGGTGCAGAGCCTGAGCCGCTGACGGCTGGAGATTAAACTGCACACACTGAAGGTCAGAGATGGGGAATCTGTTGCAGACACACACACACTCACCAGGGACAATCTGGGTTATTACTGGCTTTCATTGTTTGTTGTGGTTTTCTTTTTATAAATTATTTCTTATAAGACAATGAAACAAACCATACATAATTATTATTTTCAGGCTAATGATTAATTATTTTAATATAAAGACAACTTTATATTCATCAAAGAATCCTGAAAAAAAATAGAGTAGCACATATTCCACAAACACTTTAAGCAGCACAACCGTTTTCAACATTGATAATAATACGAAACGTTTCCTGAGCATCAATTTTGAGGTGTTCGGTGTTATTTTTATTTTAGGAAATAAACATGTGATTGCTCTCCTCACAAATCAACCATTTCCTGATTTTCATTGGCATAGAGGAATAGTGCATATTTGAGCCAACATTCAGTACGAATAAAATACTGTTAATATCTGATGCTGACACAAGTCTTATTGGAATCTGTGACGTGTAACGGGGTCATTTTCGCTGTAATCTGTACTTTTACTCAAGTATGGTTGTCAGGTTAGGTTACACCTCTGATAGCTAGTTTAAATACAGAAGAATCAAACTTGAATGCACAACAGGGCTGGAGGCAGAGGGTGGTTTAGTGCTGGGACTGCGAGCGTCACTTACCATGTTGGCGAGGAGGGCAGTGGAATGTTCGTCGAGGCCGATGACTCCCTCCAGGTGAAGCCGTTTCAGCCGGTTTGAGAAGGTTCTCAGCTCTCTCTCTAGCTTGGCCCCAGAGTCCACATTTGCCAGAAGCTTCCAGAAGGGCAACCTTAAGATAAATATTGCATTTGTTAGGCTGGAGCTGTTATATTAAAGGTGATACATCATAGAACACCACGCCAGGGTAAATATCGCTAACTAAAACTAAGGGTAAGTTTACATAACGACGATGTACTAAAAACGGAAACGTTTTTTTTTGCGTACAGACGACAACGTGGTCAAAACCAGCATGTATGTTTACAAAGTAACTTCCCCACCTACTGGCCTGGCATGAATAATACAGCGTTTTAGTCTTTTCGCAGATCTGTGTGAACTGTGTGTTTTTTTGTTTACAGATGACAACGTGGTCAAAACCCTCCCCGTTCACACGGTTCTGCGAAAAGACTAAAGCGGTCTATTATTTATGCCAGGCCAATAGGTGGCGATGTCCATTTGTAAAACTACATGCCTATAGACTATACACTTAACGATACGGATGTGAATGACGTCACGTTTTTGTAGTTTACATCAAAACGCTAATGGTATTCGTTTTCAAAAACTTGCACTTAAAAACGCTTTATTCAAAAAGTTTGTTTTCAGGCCACCAAAACACTGTTGTTGTGTAAATGAACGGCCAAAATGCATAAAAAGTTTTAAGTTAAAGATACTAAAAGTTTACGGAGCCCCGCACATGACATGCAGGGAAAAAATAGTACACTAAATTGTGTGCAATTTGATCCCTCGATTTATAAATCATGTGCACAATATAGCAAATCAAGGGAACGAAATAGAAAATTGTGTGCACAATTTAGACTATTATTTTTGCATAGTTCACCACACAAGGGTAACTATCGCTAACTAAAACTAAGGGTACGTTTACACAACAACGATGTACTAAAAGCGGAAATGTTTTTTTTGCGCACAGACAACAACATGGTCAAAAGCAGCGTGTAGTTTTACAAAGTGACATCGCCACCTACTGGCCTGGCATGAATAATACAGCGTTTTAGTCTTTTCGCAGATCCGTGTGAATAGAAACTTTTTTTTGCATGTAGACGACAACGTGGTCAAAACCATCGCAATTCACATGGTTCTGCGAAGAGCTAAAACGCTGTATTATTTATGCCAGGCCAGTAGGTGGCGATGTCAATTTGTAAAACTACATGCCTACTATGACTTTAACAATACGGATTTTCACAAATTCACGTTTTTGTAGTTTGCGACAAAACGCTAATGAAATTCGTTTTCAAAAACTTGCACTTTGAAATGCGTTATTCAAAATTATTTTTCAGGCCACCAAAACCCTGTTGTTGTGTAAATGAACGGCCAAATTACATTAAAAGTTTTAAGTGAAAGTAAACTAAAAGTTCCGGAGCCCCGCACATGACATGCAGGGAAAAAAAATAGTAGGCTAAATGATACGCACGTTTTACTAATTTGTTCCCTTGATTTATAAATCAAGGGAATGAAATGAAAATTGTGCGCACGATTTTGCCTATTATTTTTGCCCTGCATGTCATTTGCGAGGCTCCGATAAAAGTCCAAAAGTATATAGACATTTAAAATAAAAACATCAAAATGACTAAAACTTTCAAAAAAAAGTTGAAACAAAATATTTGTAAAAAATATCATTCAAAATATTAACCGGAAATATCACAGTACATCAATTACACTAATATAACACGGCACCACACCATAGTAAGGAATTGAAAAAAAAAATCTTGAACACAGTATAATCAGCAGTATTGATTTACATTAGTCTAGAATAGAAAGTGAATCAGAAATCAAAACTTTATGATGTACAGCAAAATCGATTTGAATCGACTTTTCAGCATTTTTGAAAAGTGTCTGCTTCTAATATTGGACAGATAAACCTAACAATAAAGAAAACGCTATTGTGCATTCCTAGAAATTCAAAGTAATAAATAAATAAATAAAAGAGATAGAAAGAGAGTTTTTAAAAGTGTAGTACCGTAAGACGTCCATGTTTGGCAGCTCTCGTCTGGCTGTGGAGAGCCGGTTCATTGACTCCTCATGGACGGCCTTGATGCTGTGTCCGACACACACGGTGTACTCCAGAGGCATGCGCTCCATACTGGGAGGCGTTCTGCAAACAGTAGTGCTGTCTGCTTTCCATTCCTACATGTAGTGGGATGTTTGGGGCCACGAGAACCGACACACCTTTAAAAGAAACACCACAGCACCACTGGATTAATGATGGTCAGCTTTGCAAATTTGAAATCCATAATCAATCAAAAATGGTAGTTTTGTTGCTTTTAGTCCATGTCTGTTATGCTAAGTGTACTCCTAAAAGTTGACAAAATGACTTTTAGTAGATACACACACATACAAATAGTGATGACATCATCGCGCACTCAGGGGCATCTGCATATTTTTGTCCAATCAAATACTGAGGTCTCTTCTACTCAGCAGCCTTAATTTGATCAAAACAGTAAAAACAGTAATATTGTGATATATTATTACAATTTAATTTGTTTGAATATATTATAAAATGTGATCAAAATTAGTGTGATGTCAAAGCTGTATTATCAGCATCTTTACTCCAGGCTTCAGTGTCACATGATCCTTCAGAAATCATTCTATTATGATGATTTATTATCAATGTTGGAAACATTGTTAATTGTTTTGTATCTTGTAATACTGTTGAGCTGTGTATTCCCAATGCTATCTTACAACCAATTCGGTATGAATTCCTACGAGTGATTAAAAAGTGGCCAATTCGTACTAATTCATACTACCTCACTCGTACGAATTCGTACGATTTGTCTAAAACCCACGTGATGGGTAGGTTTAGGGCGGGGTTAGGGGTAGGTAATTCGTACAAATTCATACGAATTGGCCAATTCGTAAAACATGTACAATTTAGCAAAAATCATACTAATTCGTACAAGTGAGGTTATACGAATTGTACGAATTAGCCACCTCGTAAAATTTGTGTTTGTATCCTACCTGTTAGTTCTTGCCAGTGGTGTAGTGCAGGGTATACGCAGGTATACAGCGTATACCCACTTCCCTTTCAGTAGGCATTGCGTATACCCACTTCTAAATCCCCTCTGATGCGCATCATTTAGTTGCTAATCCAATTTTGTGAATAAAAAAAAACACCCAGTTAGAGTCTGTATCCGTAATATTAACTCTAATTTGTTGCTGCAATGATTCTCCATCAGCGACTGTTACGGGGTGGAACCAGAGGAGAGGTGTACAGATCCATTCGCAAGGCTTTATTCCAAAATCTTAGAACAGGCAAGGTCAATGTACAGCAGACAGGTATGGCAGAGGCATAGCACAGAGAAATCCTAAGAGCAAGCGTGGGTCAACGAGGTGCAAACAGAATCCGAAGGGCTAGGCTAAGGGAGAATCCAAGTAATACAGGCAGGGATCAAAACTAGAAGGACAAGGCAAGACCAGAGTTCAATAGAAGGCACAGAGAGTAGCTAACACATGGGGAGTGTTAAATGCTACCAATTCAGTACGTACATACAAACAATATCCGGCCACAGAGAGAGGAAGTCCAAGGCTTATAAAGAGTGTGAGATAGTGTGTGAATGTTCTCAGGTGTGAGGGTGATTAGTGGAATCAGCTGTGCGAGTTGTCAATGCAATGAATGATGGGGATTGTAGTGAAGTGCACGAGTCCATGATGTGAGTGAGTGACCTCTGGTGGTGATTGACCAGAAGTGTATGGACCAGATTCGTGACATAGCCCCCCTCCAATGAGCGGCTTCCAGACGCTCCAATGACATGGGGGGGGGAGAAGACCGCCAAAGCAGGCTGTGACGACTTTTTGGGCGACCACTGCGGTGAAGACCCTGGCAGAACAGGAAGTGCAGGCGACCAGGGCGGAGCAGGATGAGCAGAGGGCCACGGCGGTGGAGACCCCTCGGGCGGCCACGGCGGTGAAGACCCCTCGGGCGGCCACGGCGGTGAAGACCCCTCGGGCGGCCACGGCGGTGAAGACCCCTCGGGCGGCCACGGCGGTGAAGACCCCTCGGGCGGCCACGGCGGTGAAGACCAGGGAGTGATAGGAACCGACACCGACTCCGGAACAGACACTGGCTCTGGAATAAACACAGACAAGTGCACAGGAACAGACACTGGGACAGGGACAGACACAAACACAGAAACAGACGTTGGTTCCAGCTCAGGAACAGCAGACACTCGCTGGGAAGTAAGCGACGTGAACAGTCTCTGGCTGGACGTGGCTGACGTGAAGCGTCTCTGGCTGGACGTGGCTGACGTGAAGCGTCTCTGGCTGGACGTGGCTGACGTGAAGCGTCTCTGGCTGGACGTGGCTGACGTGAAGCTCCGGCTGGGCAGGGCAGACGTGGAGCGCAGGCTCGGCAGACACGACATGAACAGTCTCTGGATCGGTAACAAGACAAGACGAGGATGTACAGATGGCCTCCATAGCCGTGACAAGACAGGACAAGGATTCATAAACAGTTACCTCTGACACCTCCAAAGGTTCTGCAGCAGATGCCGCCACTTCTGGAGGTTCTACAGTGGTAGCATCAAGAATCTGGTAAAGTTCATTAACAGGACAGGTACCGTGCACATCTATGGTACTTTTGACCATGACATGACAGGCTGAGAGGACATTGCTGGGCGCAACCATCATACAAGTGGCTGAAGCAAACACCGCTGCTTCGAGAGGTTCTGCAGCACGTGCCACCATCTCTGGATTAACTGCAGTGGGTGCCTTAGCCTGGGGCAGTTCTGAAGTAGTATACACAGCCCAAACGCAACATAGAGCGATCCCCATCATGGGAAGCGCTTCTGACGGGGTAATCAATGCTGGATCTGAAGGATCAAAGTGAGTGGGTTTGGGGATACTAGCTGCGCGTGCAGACACCAGTGGTGCATCCCTCACACTGGAAACCAGACTGGGAAATCGAAGCTCTGACCTTGAATATCTGGGTGTAGCAGACAGGACGTGAGAAGATTCTGGCTGGTCAGTGGTCACAAGACGAGACTCTGGAAAATCAACTGTGACTTGGCTTGACTCGTGATGATACACTGTGACTTGGCTTGACTCGTGACAATCAACTGCAACATCACAGGGCTCTAGAAGATCTGTTGAGAAGTTACAAGGCTCTGGAAGATCTGTTGAGACGCAACAAGGCTCTGGAAGGTCTGTTATGGATGAGTTAATGGTGCATTCCTCCGCGACCCCCACAGTGAAAGACGAGCCAATTAACTGAAGAGCATAATCTAAAAAGTGACTGAGCGATGTACGAGGACCATCAAGGATTACTTGAGATCTTAGGGGTTGATTTATGCCATCACAAAAAAAGTCAATGAGAACACAATCAGGCAGATCAGAAAAATGTGCTAAATCCAAATACTCCTGGATATATAGCTCTAGAGGTCTTAAACCCTGCTTTAGGGCTAGTAACCGTTTTGCAAGGTTCATACCTGGCCAGTGTTCTTCAGAAAAGCCGCTGGATCCTTGTGTGGCCGGATATTCTGTTACGGGGTGAACCAGAGGAGAGGTGTACAGATCCATTCGCAAGGCTTTATTCCAAAATCTTAGAACAGGCAAGGTCAATGTACAGCAGACAGGTATGGCAGAGGCATAGCACAGAGAAATCCTAAGAGCAAGCGTGGGTCAACGAGGTGCAAACAGAATCCGAAGGGCTAGGCTAAGGGAGAATCCAAGTAATACAGGCAGGGATCAAAACTAGAAGGACAAGGCAAGACCAGAGTTCAATAGAAGGCACAGAGAGTAGCTAACACATGGGGAGTGTTAAATGCTACCAATTCAGTACGTACATACAAACAATATCCGGCCACAGAGAGAGGAAGTCCAAGGCTTATAAAGAGTGTGAGATAGTGTGTGAATGTTCTCAGGTGTGAGGGTGATTAGTGGAATCAGCTGTGTGAGTTGTCAATGCAATGAATGATGGGGATTGTAGTGAAGTGCACGAGTCCATGATGTGAGTGAGTGACCTCTGGTGGTGATTGACCAGAAGTGTATGGACCAGATTCGTGACAGCGACGATAACTGACCTTCTCATCTGATCTGCTTCAGTCTACTCAAACACCTGCTCGTCAATGTCAAAATGTTCGTGAGACCCTTCAAAGAATGCAGTGTTCATAGAAGCGCGAGCCGAGCGCGAATCCCAGCGCGACGCTTCACTTCAGTTAACGATCATACAGTGTAAGATAAGATGCAAGTAGCTCAAATTTACGGCTGTTTTTCAGTAGACGTTTTAAATAATTTGTATAACGTTTTTTCGAATGTGTTTGACAATTAAACCATTAATTAAATAAACAGATTAGTCCAAAAAACATTGATTAATTTAGGAAAGAAAAGTCACTGGAACTGGAACTGATTCTCATGTTTAAGAATCTGATAAAATAGGCTACTTCATGCTTTTAAAGCTACTGTTAATTTTTTTGGCCATCAAAACACCTTAAAATGCTCATGTTGAGATCAGGAAAATCAAAATTTTCTCGGTAAGGCATGCCCCCGAACTCCCCTAACAATATAATTTATGGGACCTGGCAGCTGGGTATTTATTAAAACCATATGTAGTGACTTAAGTGTTAATAAAGAATTACCTATTAGTTCTTCATTAATTCCTTATTAGTTATGCAGTTAAGTAAGATACAGTATTCTAAAGTGTTACCGAATACATTAAGCCATTGTTTGAAAATTCTAACAATATTTCACAATATTAAATTTTTTCTGTATTTTTGCAGTAGCACATCATTGCAGTACATAAGATCCAGAGGGCGGAGTTGGATCCAGATATGAGGAGTGGAGATGGGTAGGATTAGGGGTGGGGTTAGGGGTCAGCGGAGATGCATAGGATTAGGGGTGGGGTTAGAGGTCAGGGGGCGGAGATGCATAGGATTAGGGGTGGGGTTATGGGTAAGGAGCGGAGATGCATAGGATTAGGGGTGGGGTTAGGGGTCAGGGGGCGGAGATGGGTAGGATTAGGGGTGGGGTTAGGGGTCAGGGGGCGGAGATGCATAGGATTAGGGGTGGGGTTAGCGATCAGGGGCGTAGATGTGTAGGATTAGGGGTGGGGCTAGGGATCAGGGGGCGGAGATGCATAGGATTAGAGGTGGGGTTAGGGGTCAGGGGCGGAGATGCGTAGGATTAGGGGTGGGGTTAGGGGTCAGGGGGCGGAGATGTGTAGGATTAGGGGTGGGGTTAGGGGTCGGAGATGCATAGGATTAGGGGTGGGGTTAGAGGTCAGGGGGCGGAGATGCATAGGATTAGGGGTGGGGTTAGGGGTCAGGGGGCGGAGATGGGTAGGATTAGGGGTGGGGTTAGGGGTCAGGGGGTGGAGATGCGTAGGATTAGGGGTGGGGTTAGGGATCAGGGGCGTGAGATGTGTAGGATTAGGGGTGGGGTTAGGGATCAGGGGGCGGAGATGCGTAGGATTAGAGGTGGGGTTAGGGGTCAGGGGGCGGAGATGCGTAGGATTAGGGGTGGGGTTAGGGGTCAGGGGGTGGAGATGCGTAGGATTAGGGGTGGGGTTAGGGGTCAGGGGTGGAGATGCGTAGGATTAGGGGTGGGGTTAGGGGTCAGGGGGTGGAGATGGGTAGGATTAGGGGTGGGGTTAGGGGTCAGGGGGTGGAGATGGGTAGGATTAGGGGTGGGGTTAGGGGTCAGGGGGTGGAGATGGGTAGGATTAGGGGTGGGGTTAGGGGTCAGGGGGTGGAGATGGGTAGGATTAGGGGTGGGGTTAGGGGTCAGGGGTGGAGATGGGTAGGATTAGGGGTGGGGTTAGGGATCAGGGGGTGGAGATGGGTAGGATTAGGGGTGGGGTTAGGGGTCAGGGGGTGAATGGTAGATTGGGTGGGGTTAGGATTAAGGGGTGGAGGTGGGTAGGGATCAGGGGGTGGGTAGATTAGGGGTGTGGAGGGGGGATGGTAGGAGGTGGGGTTAGGGATCAGTGGGTGGAGATGGGTAGGATTAGGGGTGGGGTTAGGGATCAGGGGGTGGAGATGCGTAGGATTAGGGGTGGGGTTAGGGGTCAGGGGGTGGAGATGCGGGTAGGATTAGGGGTGGGGTTAGGGATCAGGGGGTGGAGACGGGTAGGATTGAGGGGTGGAGTTAGGGATCAGGGGGTGGAGATGCGTAGGATTAGGGGTGGGGTTAGGGATCAGGGGGTGGAGACGGGTAGGATTAGGGGTG
Organism: Hybognathus amarus; assembly: GCA_030378365.1. Taxonomy (NCBI): domain Eukaryota; kingdom Metazoa; phylum Chordata; class Actinopteri; order Cypriniformes; family Leuciscidae; genus Hybognathus; species Hybognathus amarus. The sequence continues at coordinate 74,248 of JAQIUQ010007137.1, read as the reverse complement.
GGGGTTAGGGATCAGGGGGTGGAGATGCGTAGGATTAGGGGTGGGGTTAGGGATCAGGGGGTGGAGACAGGTAGGATTAGGGGTGGGGTTAGGCATCAGGGGTGGAGACGGGTAGGATTAGGGGTGGGGTTAGGGATCAGGGGATGGAGACAGGTAGGATTAGGGGTGGGGTTAGGGAGTCAGGGGCGGAGATGGGTAGGATTAGGGGTGGGGTTAGGGATCAGGGTGTTTTGGAAAGACATGAAGCCTAGGATTAGAGGATTAGACATTAAAAATAGTAACGTTTCCTAACCTAACCGATACTGTATATTCGTTTTTGAAATTAATGTCAGGATTCTTTGGTTAACTGAAATAAAAAAATACAGCATTCATTTGAAATATTGTTTGTAACATTACAAAATGTCTTTACTGTCACTATTGATCAATTTAATGTCTTTGCTGAATAAAATGATTAATTTCTAGAAAAAAAAGTTTTTGAGTGGTGTAATGTCTCGCCACAACTTCCTGTTTCAATTGGAAATAATGTGAAAATAAAAGTCCACTCATTAAGAACTAAAATGCTGAAGAGAAATGTGGAGTCCATAGAGTGATGGTCTTAGTGTCTTGGTTTTCAATACTCAATGCAAGAGACACTGCGGAGACGTCAGGTGATTTCAGATGACACGTTAACTCCATTCGGGACTCTGTGTGAATGGCAGACACAGCATGAACGAAACCAAATACCATCTTTCGACCTAGAAGCAGCCTTTACAGCCTGATGTATCATGGAAATTTGGGTCCTGTGACATTTGGAACAGGAAACATTGGAATTCATAATTGAATATTTTCTATTTTTGAGAAGGTGGGTGGTTTATGAGGCTGCTTCTGATGTCTTTCCGCACCTGAAAAGTTCAGATTATGTGAAGCAGATAATTACGTCCGCAGATGTAGCTGCCCTCCCTGGAATTCTTCCCGCGTCTCGGATTTCACCACCATGTCAATGAACCCCAGTGTGGACACACACACACACACACACACACACACACGGGACCTTCCGTCCAACTGCCCGCACATCTAGCCAAACTCACAAAACAAGCCACGAAACAATTTATCACAAGAAATATTGTCCTGCGATAAGCAGTCCATACATCATTTCAGAATGATGAACTTAATTAAAGAATTATTCATTATTATTCAAGAATGATTGATTCTTTAAACTCTTTAGAAAAGCAGCAAAAATATTAAAGGGTCAATTCACCCAAAATACAAATTCTGTCAAAATGTTCTCACCCTCAAGTTGTTCTAAAACCTGTAAGAATTTCTTTCTTCTGTTCAACACAAGAGAAGATATTTTGAAGAATGTTGGTAACCAAACAGTTGATGGACCCCATTGACTTCCATAGTAAGAAAAAAAATACTATGGAAGTCAATGGGGTCCATCAACTGTTTGGTTACCAACATTCTTCAAAATATCTTCTCTTGTGTTGAACAGAAGAAGAAACTCTTACAGGTTTAGAACTACTTGAGAGTGAATAAACAATGACAGAATTTTTATTTTTTGGTTGAACTGTCACTTTACGAAAAGCCATCAAGAGGCCCAAACTGAGTGCAGTTGCTCATATTTATATGGCCAAAAAGTAAGATGAGATTATCATGTAAATCAATCAATCAGACCTTTATAACGTTATGGCAGACTACTTACATAAAATGCATATAAATATCAGTTGTCACACAATATATCTCCAAATAATGTCTTAGAAAGATGATATTTAAATGCTTAGTTGATAAAAACATATAACGCAATGCAAACAATGACAAAGACAAGACGAACAAGTATTCCTTAAAAGCCATATGTTATATATTTAACATGATTTATCTATAAAATGATGTATGAATAATCAAGTAAACCTTATGTTGCTTGTCTAGCAAGTGTTCATCTTGAAGTTTCCTTTATAAATATCAGTAAAGATTTCACAGAACAAAGACACGTGAACCCAGAGCTGAGGAGGACGTTTGTAGAGTTACATTAAAGGCCTTTTACTTAAAAAACGATCAATCAGACAACAAAAAACATGTCGAAAAATGTGTACAACAGGCTTATCAGTTAAGCCAACGACACACTGAATGACTGTAAGGTTGATTATGAATGTAATTTGATACTTATATGACTGATCATGCTCAAACACACGAGTCACATTCACAGTCCTGTTTAAAATCTGCTCCAGTCATTGGAAACACTCTGTAATGTTCAGTCTTAGAATGTTTCAGCTAGTCTCATATTTACTCATTACTCAATCATTTTTATTATACTTGTTGTGGTTAGTTTTTTCATAATGCATACCATGCTTATTGTTATAGTCTATTGATTTTTAGGTAACACTTTACAATAAGGTTCATTAGTTACTACATTAGTTAACATTAACAAAGAATGAACAATACTTCTTCAGCATTTGATAATCTTTGTTAATGTTAATTTCAACATTTACTAATACTTTATTAAAATCTTGTTAACATTAGTTAATGCACTGTGAACTAACATGAACAAACAATGAACAGCTAGATTTGTATTAACTAATGTTAACAAAGAATAACAAATACAGTAACAAATGGTTAGTTCATGTTAGTTAATGCATGAACTAATGTTTAATAAATGAACCTTATTGTAAAGTGTTACCGATTTTTAGTTATTCTTGCAAAGTTAAACTGTAAACCCACAATGATCCAAATAATTAATTGGTTTGAGTAGGTTGAACTTAAATTAAACAAATGAGTTGAGTATATAGCAGTCTTTTTCTGTTAAGGTCACAATACGGACACATTTTAAGTAATCTGAGTTGTTTATTTAATTTGAGCTTTATGGTTTGTTTTGTCTTTTCAAGTTGGGTTGTGGTAACCATCATGGTGACAAGTAGAGCATGAGCTTAGTTTGAGAATGTTTTATATTGCAGTATTCAGTCAGCAATTAATATATGCACAATGCTATCAAAACATTGAGTTACAAATTAGCAAGTTAGCATTTACCGAATTAGGTAAAATTAACTAAAATAAGTGGTTACACTTTATTTCGATAGTCACTTTAGACATTCTACTAATTATAAGTAACTTTTCAACTACATGTCAAATAACTCTCATTAGAGTGTTAGTATATTATAGTAGACTGTCAGTAGACTGTTAGGTTATGGTTAGGTGTTAGGGTTCAGGGTTAGGAGAATAAGTTTACTTGTAGTCACCAAGTTACTTGTAGTCAGTTGAATGTCTGTTGGGGGACCAACAAAATAAAGTGTTAGCAGATATTAACCAGACAGTCTACTAATACTCTTGACAGTTAGTTGACATGCAGTTGAAAAGTCACTTAAAGTTAGTAGAATGTCTAAAGTGGACTATCGAAATAAAGTGTTACCAAATAAGTTCATATTACATGAAAATTTTAAGTGAAAATCACTTAAATATTTCAAGTTAAGAGCAAAGTTAAAGTGTCACGGGCCCACTGGTGGGCCCAAATCCACTACATTTTTTCAAACAGTATTATCCTATACTTAAACTAAAATAATCTTGACAAACTGTATATCATTTGAAAGCTTACAATATATTATTAATAAATCAATTACAGAGGAGCTGTAATTTATCAATTTGCAACACGAATATTTTCATACTCTAAGGCATGTTTAGACCTTTATTTTGAAATTGTAATGAACACCTGTTTGTTTTCATGCCAAGAGTTCAAAAGCTAGCCTCCCTTCAATTACTTTAGAAAAAAAAAGGTCTGAATTTTTTTGAAATATAAAGAAAAAATTATAGATTCACCATTTTTGATGTGGCAGGAAGCTATAATGTGTATACTTGTTATTTTTATGTTTCTTAGAATTCATATCGAAATCTGCCAAACATCTCATATGACTTCTGAATAGGATGTCTACTTCAAAAAATTTATGAAAATTGTGGAAAAAACGGTTCATATCACTCAAAACAGATGGGGGCGCCCTTATATGGGCAGTAATGGAGTCTGGTTGTCACCTAGTGAATAAGTTTGGTACTGCGCCCAAACAAAATCTTACTGAAAGCTAATTTTTTGAGATATCAACCTAAAATTTGAAACACAACTTATTCGGATTTTTGGCTTTGATTTATTTGCAGTTTTAGAGTCGCCCAGGTTATATATAAAATATAAATATTTTTATATATATATATTGTACATTTTCATAAACTCAAATTTGAGAATTTGACAATTTCACTTTCTTAATTTAACTTCTACAAAAATCTGCCAAATGTCTTCTTTAAAACGAGACCAATCTAACGTCGAAGCATTCTTGAATTACAACCATTTAAGTTCGAAATGTGCGTTTTCACGTATATTCAAAAAAGGGGAGTGACACTTAAGGGGTTAAACTTTAAATTGAAGTGCCTCAATATTTTTGAGTTTTGTCAACTTTTTCAGGTTTACAGTGTACCTTTAGTTAGTTGAATGTCTGAAGTGGACCAACATAAATTGTTACCGTATTTTCTTTCAATACATATTCCAATAATCTTTGCTTTATTCATAATTTTTTTTACAGTGTATTGAATAGTTTATATAAAAAGCTAAAGCTTTAACAAAGTCTGTGTTATTCTTGTTCCAACAATTAATTAGACAAATGGTATCTAAATGGGTTGCAATGTGCACTATTCAATGATCATTTTTCAGTATTTGATTATAAAATAGTTCCATTAGGTAATGTGCTGATTTTGTAAAGTTAATATTTATTTTTGCTTTGCGTTCATTGAGGTTTAAAATATGTAATGTGTAAAAGTCAGTTACAGACTTCGAATGGAATTTTGTTCTCCATTAAAAGTTATTGTCTCGATTAGTTTCCTTTTCCCTTTTATACTGCGAGACTCAGAGAGAAACATCTCTTAAATAAGATGGATTATTTGGCAAACTTTACCAGTTCTCTCTATTTATCACTGCAGATTAAGACTTGGAGAGATATGAAGGTTGATGTCGTGGCTAGCGTTTATAAATAATAGAATGTAGGGTGTAAGGTCTGCTTAGTATCGCACCTGCTATAGACTTTGCCAAGTTAAGGAAAACAGCCAAACTTTTCAGACTTTGCATATGTTTTCTTAAAGGGCCAGTTCATGTCAAAAATGAAAATGTTGTCATCATTCACTCACCATGTTGTTCCAAACCTTTTAAGCTTTCTTGCTTCTATAGGATGCAATATATATATATATATATATATATATATAAAAAAAATCTTTTTCTCCTTTTTTTTCATCATGAAAGTCATGGAGTGCAATGTTGTTTTGGACCCCATTGATTTCTATTGTATTAACAAAAACAGTTCTTGACTTGCACCGAAGGAATAATATCATACAGGATTGGAATAGGATGGTGAGTAAAGACAACAAAATATTCATTTCTGAGTCACCCGCCCCTTTAAGTCAAAAAATAAAGCTTTGGTTCAACTTTTCCAATCCAAAAAAAGTGTTGCTTGAGTGCGCAAACTCAAAATTCACAGCTCTAATTGGAAGACAAAGCAATGGCAGAAACTGAATAGAACTAAATGTTTTCAGTTCTTTCTTTATCCTTTCTGTAATTATCCTTCTATCAGGTTATATGATACACTGTTATTATTTATTGTCATAATTTCAAATAGCACTAAGCATTTCCAAGAATCATTCATTTATTGTTAAAAAATTGTTCCACTCTCTGCTCCCATCCAGGCCATATTAGGTGAAAAAAGTGTGATGGGATGCTGTTATTCATCTTTGCTTTAAAGACAGAGTGGAAAATATTTCAGGAAAGCTGGTAGTAGTTACTGTGGGAATTGTTCTAAAAATAAGAGACTGCTCCCCCTCTTTTTCAACTTCTGTAGAACCCACCTTGCTCATAACTCAAGCCAAAAGTCTCTTAAACGTCAGCAAATGACAGTTATTTATTCCCCTCTGTGCAGATTCCATGTTATACACACCTTAAGAAAGAGGCCTCCAAGCTTTTGAAGGGTAAAACTCAAAGCGTCCGACTCTGGACTGATACAAAAAATAGCCAAACGTCAACATGACTTCAGACTAGAGCTGCTGGATCATTTGCGAATCACCTTTTTTTAAATAATTTTTTTTTAATAAAGATCAATATTCTCCAATGATTCTGATCATGCAACTAAACAAAATAACGTAATTTGCAAGAAGTTCTGACAAAATGTCAATTGCTGCAGTATATGCATATATATATATATATATATATATATATATATATATATATATATATATATATGTATATGCATATATATATATATATATATGTATATATGTATATATATATATATACATATAGATAATGCAAAAGCCTCTAAATGCCATTTGAAATTTTCTTCTAAAATGATCATTTTTATCAAGCTTGTATATTAAAGTTCAGTAATTTCACTTAAATGGCAATGAAGATTACCTATTAATTGTCATTTAAGTGAAATTACTGAACTTTAATATACAAGCTTGATAAAAATGATAATTTTAGAAGAAAATTTCAAATGGCATTTAGAGGCTTTTGCATCTGAACTCTTCATATATATATATATATATATATATATATATATATATATATATATATATATATATATATATATATATATATATATATTTTTTTTTAGGGCTGTCAAGCAATTAATCGCAAATAATTGCATCCAAAATAAAAGTTTGTGTTTACATAATATATGTGGGTACACTGTGTAATTATTTTGTATATATGTTTGATATATGATATATTAGTATACACACACATGCATGTACTGTATATTTAAGAAAAAAATATTATTTACATATAAAATACTTATATTTATATATAATATAAATTATATATAAATCTATATACAGTATATACATGAAAATATTTCCTAAATATATACAAGCATGTGTGTGTACACCCACATATATTATGTAAACACAAACTTTTATTTTGGATGCAATTAATCGCGATTAATCGTTTGACAGCCCTAATTTTTTTTTCAATTGGTTTGAAAGAACGATTCAATGACTCATATATTTACGTAATTTGACTCGGTGTTTTTGAACAAATCTCTTGAATGAATGATTCAATGACAAATAAATCTTTTATCAGTCACTTGTTGCCACCTACTGGTGTAACAATGTCATTAATTCAATCTTTATTTGAAGTGTCAAGTTACTTTTAAAGGAGCATAACGCAAGTCTCTGAGTTTTTGCAGAACTACGCCCCCTCTGGTGACAAATGAAACTGCATGCGCACTCATGGAATACCATAGACTTTATAGAGTAGACATATACACGGAATACACGCACGTTTGCACGAGCTGTTCATAACCAAAGGAACATCAGGCACACATCTTTTGTTACAGTCATAATGAGGTAATACAGTTATAAATCTGCAAGTCATTTAAAATATATGAAAGGAAAGGCATTTGAGTAAATTACACACTTATGAAGGCCTATGTGTGTGTGAGGGGAAAACAGGGGTAGTAGAATACTTCGGCTTTTGTTTCCATTGATCTCCATGTTGAACTTTTTTATGTGCTTACTGTATCCACTTATGATTGTATTATTATGGAAACACGTTCATGAACACGTTTGAGCTCTAGAGCAGAACCGCCCGAGATCTCTGTTTGTTGAAAGCCTTTCCGATGTTGACTAGTCCTATTCCGACGCCTGGCACTGGACAGACAGAAGTTGTATTTTCTTTGTCTTACGTGGAGTTTGCGTTGGGGTTTGTAATGAACTACAAGCCGGTCTCTTTGGGGCTGTTTTTACACCTGGCCACAATGCGTTTTCTCAGATCTATTTGATTTATCAAAACGATTCCATTACACCTGGTCACATAAATGTGTTTTTGCAAAACGGATATTAATCTGATATTCAATTCCCGCGTTATATACAGATTTCATGAAGTGCACGTCACCGAAAGCAACAGATGAGCTGCATTTATTGATCATCGGCTTCGGCTATTTCAAAATCAGCAAAGACAGCAATAAGAGAGAGCGGCAGAAGCTCTGGTATGAGATCATTTCATTTCTTAAGGCTACTTTTAATGAAGATAGTGGAGGTAGAAGGTAACTTAGTGTTAATCGTATGCGTCTTACTTTCACTTTCATTTGCGATAGATTGCGCGCGCTGGCTTATAAATACACTCGCCTGCTCATCTGATGCACGTCGTCATATATGACTAAAACAACATGACATAGCCTGTTTTCAACAACCAGATGCATTTACACTTGTCCAGTTTCGTCTGGAATACAGCCCAGACCACGTCCTCAATGGTTTGAGCTGTCGGATTCAAATCCGTCTGGATTCAACCTGGTCTTTTCACGATCGAATAAGTTATCCGATCACAGAAAACGCATAAAATGACCAGATGTAGACTAAACAGCCCCTTTGAATCCATCTTCTACTTTTGGGAAAGTTGACTAAAGTTGCGTCGCTCGAGTTGTCTTCTCTGATACGGAGAACGGCGAATGCACATAGCCAGGCGAGCGTGAACGCGCATGACGTTCACGCCCAGTCTAGATTCGAGCCCGAATCCCTCTTATATATTTCACTGTACAGGATTATAGAGGCGATCGCAGTGATCAGAGAAGGGCTCATTCAGCCCATCAGGCGATTGTTTCAGCATGTATGGGTTAGAAAACGGCTAATTTTAACATAAAATGTTGCGCAATGCACCTTTAAAGGCTGATTTACTCTATTTTGATCAGTACCATAGACATCAGTGTAAACTTTCACCAATCGATCAGCTCTACTTAAATCTTCTTATTACTGGTGTTTTCCAGGTCACAGATCACTATTGCTCATACATAAGGTTAGTGATTTTTGCATTTTAAAAACATTTTATTCAAGCTTCATGCATCCTTTGTTATCAACATTTGAATGTAAGTAACTATAGCAAACTATAACAAACAAAAAATATAGTAACTAACAAACACACATAACTATAGAATCAATTCTTAATGTGCATGTGAACGCCATCAGGGTTTATCACAGTTTTCGCGTTTAAAGTCTGTTTTAGAGAGAACGGTGTCATCTTAGCGGCCCCTAATTTTTATAACAAATGATAATTTCACCGGAAGTGAATCAATCAAAACTAACTTTAGCTGGAAAATAACATTCAAGAACCGCAATAAAACCAAACCAATCTCTGTTCCTTTAAATTGTATGTTTATCTCTGTAAAGCTGCTTCAAAACAATCTATATTGTTTAAAGCGCTATACACTCACCTAAAGGATTAACACCTGTTCAATTTCTCATTAATGTAATTATCTAATCAACCAATCACATGGCAGTTGCTTCAATGCATTCAGGGGTGTGGTCCTGGTCAACACAATCTCCTGAACTCCAAAATGAATGTCAGAATGGGAAAGAAAGGTGATTTACGCAATTTTGAGCATAGCAAAATGGTTGTTGGTGCCAGACGGGCCGGTCTGAGTATTTCACAATCTGCTCAGTTACTGGGATTTTCACGCACAACAATTTCTAAGGTTTACAAAGAATGGTGTGAAAAGGGAAAAACATCCAGTATGCGGCAGTCCTGTGTGCGAAAATGCCTTGTTGATGCTAGAGGTCGGATTCAAGCTGATAGAAGAGCAACTTTGACAGAAATATGCACTCGTTACAACTGAGGTATGCAGCAAAGCATTTGTGAAGCCACAACACACACAACCTTGAGGCGGATGGGCTACAACAGCAGAAGACCCCACTGGGTACCACTCATCTCCACTACAAATAGGAAAAAGAGGCTACAATTTGCAAGAGCTCACCAAAATTGGACAGTTGAAGACTGGAAAAATGTTGCCTGGTCTGATGAGTCTCGATTTCTGTTGAGACATTCAGATGGTAGAGCCAGAATTTGGCGTAAACAGAATGAGAACATGGATCCATCATGCCTTGTTACCACTGTGCAGGCTGCTGGTGGTGGTGTAATGATGTGGGGGATGTTTTCTTGGCACACTTTAGCCCCCTTAGTGCCAATTGTATATCGTTTAAATGCCACGGCCTACCTGAGCATTGTTTCTGACCATGTCCATCCCTTTATGGCCACCATGTACCCATCCTGTGATGGCTACTTCCAGCAGGATAATGCACCATGTCACAAAGCTCGAATGATTTCAAATTGGTTTCTTGAACATGACAATGAGTTCACTGTACTAAAATGGCCCCACAGTCACCAGATCTCAACCCAATAGAGCATCTTTGGGATGTGGTGGAACAGGAGCTTCGTGCCCTGGATGTGCATCCCACAAATCTCCATCAACTGCAAGATGCTATCCTATCAATATGGGCTAACATTTCTAAAGAATGCTTTCAGCACCTTGTTGAATCAATGCCACGTAGAATTAAGGCAGTTCTGAAGGCAAAAGGGGGTCAAACACAGTATTAGTATGGTGTTCCTAATAATCCTTTAGGTGAGTGTATAAATGAGGATGACTTGACTTGACTGCAAGTGTCATAAAAAGCTCATTTTAAAACAAAATGCGATGGGATTCAGAAATGAAAGCTTTAGCGAAAGTTCTGCTAGGAAGACTCAATCAGTGCGTCACGTATTATATAAAAATACCTTCTTATTTGTCTTTTAAAATAAGAATAATAACAGCACACTTGAATCAACGTCTTTTTCTTAAGGATCAACAATGAATTGGCGAAGAAACAACCACTGCTAACACACGTGGACACAGAGGGACAATCATTACTTGAAGACTAGCACATCTAAATATGTCACCATCTTTTTAAGAGATGATTCAGTCATCATTTTGGACCGGACATAACTTGCCTGGACACATCAATAATGTCTCTCATCAACAAAGTGGACAAAGCTATTTGACAGACGTCGCATGACCGAATCCCCACATCACCAATCGGTTTAAAACCCCTATCCGATTTCAAGGCCTAAATGTAAATATACAGCGCTGAAAAGTTTACCTTTGGGTTTGCCCCTGGTCACCGGGGGCTCGTTTTACAGGCCTGAATAACAACATGCCTTTTGCCTGCAGAGCGGCAACTCAGGAAAAAACAATTATGTCCATTATCTACACATCGCCGACCAATAGAAGGCGAGAGCCGCGACCACAGACAGCTGCCAGGTCGCCTTACGAATCTGAGCCAACATGACTGTCATTGTTATGCCACTGGGCATTATATACCATGATATGTCTGTGGTTGCTTGGCAACACAAGACAGCTGCATTGGCAGGAAGCTCAACATTTCTGTCTCAAAAGTGAGCCGATTACAGGCCGTCCTCTAAGCGAGGTGGAACGGGGATTAAAATCATACGACTGTTTCGGTTGAACCGCTACGCCGTTACATAACACTTTGTGGGCTGTGCAAACAATGATCTAGGGAAATCATGAAAAGGCCTTTGTTTATATCACATGATGAATATTATGTCCTTAGCTGACGACATGCCCTTTCGCTTTAATCTAATTCTGTTCAGCCGTCTGGGACGCAGATTACCACTTTCACTTCTCAGCTGCCCGAAAGCTCACACGCGAAACATGGAAGAGCATCCGATGAGGGTGCAAACAATGCGCCCGTACCGAAAAAAGCAGCGTGACTGTGTTGAGTAAGTCGGGTTATTAATTGCTGGATTGTGTGCGGTGGTGACGAGACGCTGTTTGAGTGTGAGGGTGTCTCGGCTTTGAGTTGGAACCATGTTTAGAGACCAGCTGCCCACCTCAAACAAGCCTCTCATGGAACGTCTGGTGGTCCGAAGCATCAGGAGATCCTTCGATGACATTATTAGCCATTAATCAAACCAGAAATCCAAAAAGCGGTATGTTTGCACCATGAATGAGTAAAGGTGGCAACTGTTTACCAATAGTGTTGGGCAACGTTCATTACCAGTGTTGGGGGTAATGCGAAGTTCAAGTCTTCAAGTCACCAGTAAACAAAACATCTGAGTTACTTTTTCAAATAAAGTACATTGTTTTCATACGTATTGACTGATGGCTCTAATCTCCCAATGTTGAGAGAAATGGGGAGCAATCGCACTTTACTATCAAGACGTATACAGCACTGAAAGGTCCTTTACCTTGGTAAAATAGAGCAAGCCCAGTCCAGGTGAGAAAAAGTATAATGTATAGCTCAAGAATCATTTAACTTGATGGATTCAACATTGATGTTCTGTGCCAATTGCAAATGTTTCATTGGTAACACTTTACAATACGGGTGCACTAATAGGCATTCATTAATGCTTAACTAATGCACAGATAATACTGAATTAATGTGTAACTAATGATTATCTAAGCTATTCATTAATGATTACCACATTAGGAACGTAATTAAGAGTCTGTAAGGTTAATGTTTTAGTTCATACATGAATTGTTATTAATTAAATATGTAATTGTGGATTAATTCCATAATAACTAATTTTTTAACACATAGTGTTAATTATCAGAATGAGCCAAAGCCTTGTATTTCAACTTCCAGATAATATGACAGGTACACTAATATGCATTAATACATGATTAATTGCTTCATTGTTAGTGCAAATTCATGTGCAAAGTACTACAATTACTAAATGACTAGTTAATAATGATGTGCTCCAACAAGTAAAGTCATAACATAACGATACCTTTGCAAATCATTAGCTAATGATTAATTAAAGCAGACAACTGGACAATAAAGTTGAAGTGCATAGCTTTGACTAATTGTGGTAATTAACACATTAATTTACACTATTAGTTAATAAATATGTTATTAAAGGGATACTCCACTTTTTTTAAAATAGGCTCATTTTACAACTTCCCCGGAGTTAAACAGCTGAGTTTTTCCATTTTCGAATCCATTCGGCCGATTTTCTGATATTTAGAAGAATATCAGTAACCAGACAGTTTCTGGTCTCATTGACTTCCATAGTAGGAAATATTCTGAGACCAGAAACTGTCTGGTTACTAATATTCTTCTAAATATCAGAAAATCGGCTGAATGGATTTGAAACGGTAAACCTCAGCTGTTTAACTCTGGGAGAGTTGTAAAATGAGCCTATTTCCAAAAAAGTGGATATCCCTTTAAGGAATAAATACACAATGACACATTGAATTAATAGCAATTCATGTATTACTTAATATATTAATCAAATAGACTCTTTATTAGTTGTTGATGCAGTAATCATTAATTAATGGTTTAGTTCTTCATGAGTCATACATTAACTCATGATAATCTGTGCATTAGTTAAGTGTGAATTAATGCATATTAGTGCACCTGTATTGTAAAGTGTTACCGTTTCAATTTGTTTTTTGTTTTATTCAACTCTGGACCTGGGACAGCCATTTTACAAGAAGACAGTTTGGGAACTCCTTCATCCTAAAGTGATTGACGAAGTGTTGTAGTGATAGTTAGTGACAGGACCTCCTATCTTAACACAGGTCTTTCTGAGGAGCCATGGGGCTCTCCGTCACCTTCTTGACCCTACAGATTCTTTAGAATACCACATTTAACCACATGGTCAATTCTAGGAAGAGTCGTGGTGGTTTCAAACTTCCTCCACATGTCAATAATGAGACATGCATCTGGGAAGCTTGAATTTTACAGCTTTTTCCAGCTCAAGGCATTGACGCAGTGCTGTACTGGAGGTCGATGGCAGTTCTGGTTTCTGCTGTGCGGTTGAAACGTCTGGCCGGACGTTAAGTAAGGGATAATGTACATCAAACCGGTTGTTATCTCAGATTTAACACCGACAGGGTGATCAAAGCAGAGGCTACGATATTGTAAGGCATAATTCGATATTTTATTAGTTTTAATATTTCATTAGCTCACCAAAAGCAAAACTTTTTCAGTGGATGTTATCGTGGAATAACATACCGTTGGATGGCGCTATTGACTAATCAAAGCCGTATAATAATTGAACATATCAGCAACCGATGAGATTTACTAGAGGGTGTAACAATATATTGTGCCACAATACTTTATATGACAATATGTATTGTGTATAGTTCACCAAAAAATTACTGTATGAGGAAAAAAATAGTTTTATTGTCAGTACTACATTAAACTGCTATATTTGCTGAATATAATGTAATGCATATAATATGGGTCCTGATAATGCCAAATGTCTAATGTTACCAGTAAAAAGTGTGCAAGCATATTCATCTAGAATAATTCTTTTTTCAGCTTCAGAATCATGAATATTGTTATTCTGCTGTCTCTATTGTCCTGTGCTTTGGGTTTCCAGCACCAAGTCCAAGCCTGTTCATTTACACCCACAATGTAATATCAAATTTAGCATTTTAATCAACAGAACATTTTACCATATGTCTTGGAGAATCGCAATAATGTTGTATGGCGAGTTGAGTATCTTGATATGTATCAAATTGTGACATGTTTGACTATGATTTATGTTTCACAATCCTCAAAACACAAAACATGCTTAAAGGAATAGTTCACTTTAAAAAAAAAACTTTTGCTGATAATTTACTCACCCCCATGTTATCCAAGATGTCCACGTCTTTCTTTCTTCAGTCGAAAAGAAATGAAGGTTTTTGATGAAAACATTCCAGGATTTTTCTCCATATAATGGACGTCAATGGGAACCAAACGGTTCAAGGTCCAAAAGACAGTTTCAGTGCAAACTGTTCAAACGGCTTTAAACGATTCCAGACGATGAATAAGGGTCTTATCAAGCGAAACGATCACTCATTTATAAATAAAAAAACAAAGTTTAAGTTTGTTAAGCTCAAGTGGTCACCTTGCTCTGTTCTGTGATGTGCGTTCATGACTCTCCTGTTCAAACTCATTTATCAAAATTAACAAATTTTTTTTTGTGTCATTTGGTTCATTCGACGAACAAATTAATGAGTTGACTCTGGAAAAGATTTGTTCATTTTGACAAACGAATTCGAACAGGGGAGTCACAAACGCGCATCACAGAACAGAGCAAGGTCACCATTTCAGCTTATAAAACCTAAACTTTTTTTTATGAGCGATGGTTTTGCTTGATTAGAACCTTATTCATCATCTGGAATCATTTAAAGCCCTTTAAACAGTTTGCAGTTTGCACCGAAACGGTCTTTTGGACCTTGAACCGTTTGGTTCCCATTGAAGTCCATTATATGGAGAAAAATCCTGGAATGTTTTCATCAAAAACCTTAATTTCTTTTCGACTGAAGAAAGAATGACATGGACATCTTGGATGACATGGGGGTGAGTAAATTATCAGCAAAAGTTTTTTTTAAAGTGAACTACTCCTTTAATTTCGAGAACACTCTGACAGATTAAATGAGTTCAGATTTATTAAACTGATTCAAACCCGTAACTTATGAACAATTTTTCATAAAAGTAATTTCATCATGAACCAGAGTACACCTTACAGTCTAAAAAAATAATAATACATTTTGCAATGGAATGTAGATTTAAAAACATGCTCAATAATTGTGCCAAATAAGGATCTCAAGAATTATTAAATATACTGAATGAATATGAAAATGTGTTTATTAATATTATAAATATGAATAATCATTATTTATATTAATTAATATTTTTCTGAAACTTCACGTTGTCGTGACAGTACTCTTTTGGTGTGAAATAAATCTACAAAGCTAAAATGTAAAAATCTTTTGCATCTGTCTGTAAACGTCCTCCCCCCTGCCTCCAATCAAAATAACAGCCAGACATAAACACAATGGTTATTTAAATCTGCCTCTGAGATTGTTTGCTTAATTAACTCTCCATATAAACATCAGACATCTGCTGACAAATACCAATGGGTTCAGACTTAAATCCGCTGTCCTTTGTTTTGCAATCTTTCACCAAGCAGAAGTAACCATCCGTATTGTGTTACGCTCTATGTACAGTAGGTCCGCACGATCTCAGGCCCGAGGCTGTTTTGAATTGTGTACATAGTCCTGAGTAAATACATGTTTGGTCTGGTCAACAGTATGTGAAAGGAAAGTACAGGGTGGCCAAATTTGGCTGAAGAGGTTAATGACGCAGAGCTCCTCTTACCTGAGGATCCCAGGAAGTAGCGCTCTAAAACTGATCCGAAGCCAGAAGGGTTGTCCCTAAGGTCGCTGACTGTGAAGGGCTGCATGGAAATGTTGGCATCGTTTATGGGCCAGTTGAGCGCATGGACACTGGCTCCTCCGTACCACGAAATATTCACCATGGAAAAACAGTCCTGAGAGAGAGAGGATAACTCCTTAAAATGTATCATGGTCCATCTTTATATCAAAGCTTGATCACGTATTGCATGTGAAAGTACCAATACATTTACTGATCGAGTAATGGACTGAATAATGTCTTCATCAGTGAGCAAAATCTGGACATGCATATTTAGCTAAGAAGCTTTAGGCTCTCATAACACTTAAAAAACAGGTGCAGAACATCTAAAAGTCAAAGGATTGGACTGAACAATGTGTTCTTAGGCTTAAATCTGAAATAACACATGCCAGAGCATTACGGAGGGATGAAATGTACAAAATGAAGGGATTAAACTGGAAAACTTCCGAACTGCTTTAGGTCCTTGCTGAACAAAGAAAGTCCTTGTCTTGTCGGATATCTGTGAAATGTATGGAACGTTGTACATTATCTTTGTGGCCGCTTCAGTGCGGTGAACTTTAAACCCTTCTTTATGCAAGTCGATTAATTGCAACTAATCACAGTAAACATAAAGGTTTGTGTTTACATGTGTATGTATATGTATGTACACAAACATATATGATTTGACAGCATTAATTACAATATAACTGGTATGTAAAAATAAATAAATAAGAGAACCAACTAGACACTTTAAAATCACACACAAATCACATAAAAGCCACATATTAAATAATACATTTAAAAAAAAGTTAAATTAAGAGAAATGCTGCAAGTAAACAGAATATTCACACGTTATCTATATTCTTATTCAACACTGTGAAACAAGAAACCACTTAGGCTAATAATTATTTATAAATAAGAAATTATACATAGGCCTATGTGAAGGATAAAGCAATTTGGAGAATGGATGGATTATCTTTATGGTTTATTTATTATTAAATTTGGAATATTTTAGTATCCACAAAAATTAGATTCCAAGTTAGTCATGGCGCGTATTTTCATCGGGCAATTTCGCCGGAGGTAACCATAGCAACTGTAGCGAATATTATAGCATAATCTAATTTAGGCCTACATAGTGATGATTTACATTATTAGTTTTTTAATTTGCATATTACAAATATTTCACAAAAATGTCGTGTTTTGTTTTACAGACTTTAAATTGACGTTTAGCGATAACTTTGGTTTCCGTGCGAGAAATTTCCTATCAATCTTTTTAAAAGCCAAAAAAATACCTGAAAATCACTACACAAGCACAACACTCACAGTTTTACAATTTTACCTGGTTTTTGGTTAGCTAGTTTTTATATATTTTTGAGTTCTTGATGTTAAGCTTCTTCAAATCATAGGTGTGCGATTTGTTTGCATATTACAAATATGTTATTTAATTTGCATATTACAAATATTTTACAAAAATGTAGTGTTTTGTTTAACAGACTTTAAATTGACGTTTAGCGATAACTATGTTTGGTTTCCGTGCGAGAAATTTCCTATCGATCTTTTTAAAAGCCAAAAAACGACCTGAAAATCACTAAGCACAACACTCACAGTTTTATAATTTAAGCTGGTTTTGGTTAGCTAGTTTTTATACATATTTTGAGTAAAAGTTTTTGATGTTAAGCTTATTTAAATCATAGGTGTGCGATTTGTTTTTGAAAAATAACACAAGCTATTTTTGTGGGACTTAAACATGGATTTTCAAAGACATCAGGTTATATATAAAAAAACACTATTTTGATTTTGTAACAACCTTTCAAGAGTAAAGTTCTAATGATATTTTACCTTCAGATCCACATGGCAGTGAATTGGAGTCCAGGTAACACTGTAGCACTCAGTTTCCGAGTCCTCCTCTGATTCCAAAGATATCTTCACCTCTGCGACCGAATCCCAAGTGTAGCAGAACTCGGTTTTGTTAAGCCAGCACATGTTCCTCACGAACTGAACCTCAATATCAGTGTTCCCCACGTTCTCCACGTCTATCTCCGCAAAAGTCTTGTCCTCAGTCAGTGTCTGTATGACCAGAGTTTGCGTCCGTCTCTCCCAAATGAGCCCACTAAAGCTCCCCTTAAGGATCCAGTTCTTGTTGGGCTGATCCACAACTTGCCAATAAATGATCCCAATTGTCATGACAAAAAATATTGCAACTCCCAAGCATGCAATAGCCCCTTTCCAGGTCTCGTTCATCTCTTTCAACCCCGTGTCCCATGTCACCTCTGGGATTGGACTTGGGTTCCTGTTGCGAGTGTGTGGCATGGTGATTTCAGAAAGAAATAAAAAAAAACAACAAATCTAATCGAAAGTGATGATAAAAAGTAACAACCTCGCTGCTAAAACATGCAGAATCGTCATCATGTCCCGGTCCTTCACGGTAACGCGTTCGATTGTCTGTGAATGTGAATTGGATCTAATTGCGTTGTTGCGCGCACCGGCTGCCGGCCATCAACGGATCAAGTTCTCCAAACAGAATCATTTCAGAATAAATCAGAAATGTAACGCATGCTGCTTCTAGTGCAATAGAGAGTTTAAAGCATTGATCGCATAAGAGTGAGCAGCCTTAGGCTACCCGGGTTTGGCAGCAATGCCCACAAATAGCTCCTCAGCGGCTTATTTGCTTGGCCGGCACTTTTGCGCGCTGGTGTGACGTAACTCCATACTGCTTCTTCAGAAAGGTAAAAGAGAAAGTGATTAGGCGAGCTTTGCGATTAACGGGGCCCCTGATAAGGGGCCGGACAGAGCGCAGTGTGTGATGAATCACCCATTCTCAGTCTGAGTCCACGCGCTTGGCATTTTGGAGACGCGCGTGCAGAGTGATTTACTCGCATATGCATAGGCTAAGCGAAAGAAACACGCATCAACCTTGCGCACAATGTTTCAGCAGGTGCACCAAGTAGGCGATTACTCCCACACTGTTGGTCTAATTTTCTCCAGAGAAAAGCGGAAAATATGCATTATTGTTTAAAGATTTAACCGCTCCATCTGCATCATTAGCTACGCACCATGCATTGCATCGTATGTGTATTGTACATTTGTGTTGCTATGAATTGTAGGCTATATCATGTATATTATATGATTTGTGTTTATAGTATTTTGTGCATTCTAATTATGTGGCAAATGACAAATAAAGATCTCTCAAATTATATAAAAAATACGTATTTTAGTTTAAAACACATGCCAAGTAATTTGCTCTTATACAGTAGGTTTAATAACACTGACACCATTCTTGACAGTAATTTTTTTAAAGATATCAAAATGCCCAGAGATGAAACCATTCATAATTATTAAAAAAAAATCATTACTTCTTGAATGTAAACACAACAATAATAATAAATAAATGCAAAAAAAAATCTATTTAAAAAATAAATCATTGTTTGTCTTGCCATATGCATATCAATTTCACCACAATGAATTTAGTGGACAAAATATAGACAAACAAAACTACGTTCATGATTATTAATAAAACATAATGCTTGCAATAAAACAAACTTATTGGCATATCTGTATGCCACAAATTATAACAATCTCTTTTTTGTCATTTTCAAAACAATTTCTTTTAGTTTAATAAATTCAGTCAAAAATAGTGTAAGGGTATACACAGACACAGGGATGTGAATATATACAGGAACAATGGTGAGTTTGTTGAGCCAATTTTTAGGATTAACAGAAGGCGCATGACTAGTGACTTGGATGGCATATCATGGTATGACCAAACAGAACGAAAATTTGAATCTTACCTGTTGCAGCCGGAGATGGGAGCACAATTTCCCTTGTCTTTTGTGTTAGCCTCCTGTAGTCTTGTGTATACACCCGTGTTTCAGTTGTCTTGTGTCAGTCGCTCTTTCCAAAAAAAAGTTATTTCTTTTCTGCAGATCCTCTCCTCTTCCCTGCGCTACCATAACAACGGGGCAGACAAGACAAGGAACACAGATTAGATCAGATTAGAACCAGAGGTGTAACACAGTCTCATCCCAAGACATCATATAACTGACGTCTTGGGACGTCTTTTGACCATACATCAACATCCGCCGTTTTAGGGTACCCTTAGTTACATGATGATCCTGGGACATCATACAACTGACGCTTTACCTTTAACGTCAGTTAGGTGACGGGGTAGGTTTAGGTCTGGGGTAGGTAGGGTTAGGATCCGAGTAACATCATCTAACCGATGTGAAAGGGTACCCTAAACAGCGGATGTTGACGTATGGTCAAAAGACATCCCAAGACGTCAGTTATATAGCGTCTTGGGACGAGACTCCGCTGAGAGATGACACAGAAACAGAGGTTGACCCTGAAATACTTGGTGTGGATGTCAAAGACACAGTACACTGTATCTTTGACATCCACACCAAGTAATTTCCGGGTCAACCTCGGTATCCTGTAATCCTCATGTACAGTGACTCCAAAAGCAGAGCCATTAGGATGAATGCCCATGGAGGAACCAATAAACAAAGGAGCCAGGAGCACGACTGACTGAGGTGAAGCAGGGAGAGGTGAAGATCCAGGTGGATCCGAGTAGAGGAAGACCCAGTGTGACACCACTGGACTTGGAGGGCCATGGTGGAACTGCAGGCTTGCAGGACTGATGTGGAGAAAGGGCTTACCATACCGTGGCATAGCTGGTGGAATGCGGATAATGATGGAGCCGGAAGGAAAGGAGGAGCCTGGTGGAGCCGGAAGGGTGGAGAAAAGAGGTGTAGCCGGAGGCACTGGAAGTCCATGGTGTTACCAGGGTGATGCCTGACCAATCCAACGCCAAAGGGATGAGGGAGCCCGGCATAGCCTGAGGGATGACAGACCATGGTGTTGCCAAGGGAGTGTCGGGCCAAGGTGGAGCTGAAGGATTGACAGGCCAAGGTGGAGTCATCGGCTCAGAGGCCCGAGGTTGAGCCAGGGGATCTGCGCACCTAGACAATACTGGTAACGGAAAGCCCAAGGCAGAGCCAGGAAGCAAGGCCAGAGGAGGAGGACTTGATGGGACCAGCTAAGTTGTGGCCAAGAAGCATGAAGTCAGAGCAATGTTTCTCCCAGTGGGAGGCTGGGTGAAAAAAATCAGACCTGTGGCTGGGCGGAACCAGCGGCATCAAAGGACTCTTGGGGCTGGGTGGAACGAGTGGAGTGGGGGAAGGAGCTTGGAAGCCAGGCAGGACCCGTGTAGTAGGTGAATAAGTCAGGAGATTGAACGAGACCAACAGCAGCATGTGTGACAGAGTCTGCGAATCTCTTACCCTCTAAGGAACATAAACACCAAGAGAAACACCATTTTTAGTGCAAGAAATTTGTCAGATCCTGAGTCCAAGGCCTCGAAGGGTGCCAGGGACAACCCTTCTGGCACCACGGCTAAAACCCAGGCTGAAAATCTCACGTGAACTGCAGGACTAAAAGTGGCAAATATGAAACAGGTTATTAAACGGTGCTCCCTGATTCAGGTACCCAGGGATGTACCTCTGGGAGACCAGCTTGCCCTGAGATGGCAAAAAGTTCTGGTGCGGCAGTCTGCTGACTACTGAAGGGTTGTCTGGACAGACAAGAACCTTATAGCCTGAGATCTGGGAGGAAGTACTTCAAAGGTAGAAACAGTCATCTTCTCCAGGCAGTTTATGTGCCAAGAGAGATGATGATCTCTTCTCAAACTTCCGAGTTGAGCAGCCCTCGAGGACCTTGCCCCAGCAGTGTCTGACTGGCAGGGAATGACCGAACCCCCGTAGAGAGGGCACACATCTCAGTGATGCAAATATACTGGGCAGAAACTAATGGCTTGCTCCAATATCTCCACACCTTGTTGTGTAGATCTGAAAATAAGAGCAGGCCTCAATAATTGAGCTTTGCTAGGCAAAGATACCTCGCCAGTTCACTCTTGCGATATGCTTCCTGGTTCTCGGCCCACCAATCAATGTTTAATTTAGCTATGGCCTGAGTGATAACCTCCACAAGCTCCTCATAAACAGGGGAAAGAGGTGGCGAATCCTCTTAAATCCCCTGCCTCGAGTACTCACAATATCCATGATCGCAGGCTTCTGTATCTCAAGTGAAATTACTGGAACCCACGGGTGAGAGCTAAGAAAGGGCTGATCCCGTCTCACACTCCTCCTCAAGCCCCATTTGAGGCCCCCATGATTGGACCTAAACCACAGGGGCACAAATCTGGCAAGATTTGCACACAATCTATGTGTGCTCGGCAAGACCGTTTTGTGATTGAGTGCCCCCAAGTGGTGTTTTACTGTAACTTCAGAAGCTCCAAAATACGTAAGCAAAAGCACCAATCTCATTGGTCGGATAGTTTTTGATGCAGCGGGTCAAACAAAAAAAACTTTTTTTTTTTAATGATGCTTTTATGCTTGACGTTTCACATTTCGGTGTGCACACTCACATTGGCGCCCTTTGTCTGGTCACGAGGCATTAAACGTCAGCGAATAACGCACACAAAATTTGTCCTGGTGTGAACAAGCCTTTACAGTACCGCTTCCTTTTACAGTACAGTATTTACAGGGTACTTACAGTGTACTTACCTGAGAAAGTACTGGCTAATATAAGGTAAGTACATGGAACAGGGGTAGGTTTAGGGGTAGGTTCAGGGTTAGTATTAGTTATTACCCAGTAATTGTAGTTACTAAAATAAGTACATAGTATTTACATGGGTAACTGGACTGTAAAAGGAAGCGTTACCGCCTTTACTTAACCTTTTTTACATGTAAGTTTTAAAGTTTTTAGAGGCGCTCTTTATATGAGATCGTATCCCTTAA
Organism: Hybognathus amarus; assembly: GCA_030378365.1. Taxonomy (NCBI): domain Eukaryota; kingdom Metazoa; phylum Chordata; class Actinopteri; order Cypriniformes; family Leuciscidae; genus Hybognathus; species Hybognathus amarus. The sequence goes on along the minus strand of JAQIUQ010007137.1, from coordinate 51,506 downwards.
TGGTTTCCATGGTGACGCGTCATTGCTTCTTGTCATACCGCAGCCATAATAGTGCCGAATGACTGATTATCTGCTTTTATTTCACAAATTTGTTGGCTATGGCAGGAAATATCTGATATTCCGATTGTCAAATATGAGCAGGTGGATGTGTTTTGTTGTTTAAACACCTTAGTTGAGCTATACGCAATGGGCTTTAGTTTATGCCGCATTTTAGACAATCAGATCTATTGGATTTAACAAATGTCAAATTATCCACTTCTCCCGAAATACATGAAATGGCCGGTGAACATGGGAGAAGAATAGAGTAAACTTGAAAGTTACATACATGATGTGCATTTGATATGAATAATACATGTCGTCTAATTATAATGGAAATAATTATTATTGTGCCTTCCATAGACATAAGTGTGTATTTGACAAACTCTAAATGTATTGCTTTTTTATGTGAATTTAAATGTCTGAAACCTTAAATCAACATTATGTGGTTGAAAACACTGAATAGTTCTGGTGTTGAGCGCTCTCCGCCTCTGGCTCAGAAAATATGTACAAAACATGCTCATTGCAGACATTACTGTAAAAATGAATACGCTATTTCTAATCAATAAAATTGTGACAAGAGATTACAAGCAATGTTATTAATTAAATATAACAAATTAGAACTGAGTAATAATTAATCAAATTAATTCCTTAAAAGTTAACCATTTAAAATGAGTCAAATTTACACCAAAAACATAAAGAATGAAGAACTCTTTATTTTATATTGCCAATATTGAAGACACCTGATGATAACAAGCAGAATCACTGAAGGAGAAAACCATCATTATGGTGATCAATGTTTGTTTTAGTTGGGCTCTTGACCCTTAAGTTTTGTTTTGGCTAATATACCTGGGTTATAACAGTCAGATGAACAAATAGAAAAGGTTATCTGATGGTGTTGGTTATGTTTTAACATTATATATATATATATATATATATATATATATATATATATATATATATATATATATATATATATATATATATATATATATATTTTTTTTTTTTTCACAATCATTTGACTGGTTAACTTTTACTCATTACTGGTTAACTTTTAAGGAATTAATTTGATTAATTATTACTCAATTCTAATTTGTTATATTTAATTAACAATATTGCTTGTAATCTGACCACAATTGTATTGCTTATATAAAGCATTTTCATTTTAACAGTGTCCTTAATTTTTAACTTTCAAAGTGCACTTTAAAACGTACAAAACGTACATGCAGAGGTCCACACCACACACAAAATACTGTGGGAATCACAGTAGCTTTTATGGTAGTCCTCGGAAAAAAAAATAAAAAATACAATTATCAAATACAATTATCATAAAAATACCTAAAATACACACATTAGGATTTTACCACCTCCAAGGCGAGAAAAACCCTCAGATTATTATTATTCTTTTTCAATTTTGTTTGTTCTTTTTGCATGCAGTTTGCGAAGTTATTGAATTTGATGTTATCAGAGGTAAAATACAAACACAATTGCATTATTATTTTTTATCTAATGTCGTGTTTGTTTTTAAAATGTTAATTTTACATGTTTTGGGGGCGATTGCATAGGGACAGGTGGGGCATGAACCCTTCCCTACCTTCAAAGTGGGGAATGGCAGAAAAAGTTTTAGAAACACTGCCATCTGCAATGTCAGATGCAACGTGGAGTTACTTCAAAAGGGAACAAAAAAGTATGGGAATTATGTATGCTACGCAAATCCCAAAAATATGTCAATCTACAGTGTCTATCATTCTGTCTATCCCTAGCTTTCCCAGAAACTCGTAGAGAAAGAACTTCTGACAGTAAAGCGATGTGTCGAAGCGGTTCAATAGCCTAAATGCCTTGAAGATTAGTTGCGACTGGCTCAGATTCTGTAAGTCAGCCCTTTTGCACCTCAGGATTCTGCTGGCAGGGCTCTGGTCATTGGATAAGGCTGTGGGAACCTCACCTTTGCTGTTCGCTCTTCTCCAATAATCACATAACCACTAGACGGCTTCACCTATCAGCTGACTATTGGTTGCCCGCATTTTCCTTTCACCCATCAGCCGTATTTATTGTGATTTATGTTTAGATTTGGACATAGAATGGTTTTTTTTTTCCCTCAGAATGGCAGCAAAGGCTTGCCCGTTTCATCTCCTCCTCACGTCTGTGGATGTGTGTGTGACTTTGCCAAGTTCATCTTTACAGTGGCCTTGGCTCAGGGTCAGAGTTGAGCATGCTTTGGGGCCATGTCCAAAGGAAGAGTCTCAATTTACACATCAACTATATGACTCCGTTGAGAAGTGCTATAAATAACAGTTTGAATGATTGGTGGCTGGCTCTGCTTTCCACAGACTGTGGGAGGGAAGCATGAAAAATAAACGGTAATATATATAAAAAATTATTTAGTGGATGACACCGCATTTCGATTGGTATATCTTTGTAATTATTTGAAGAAATACTTTGTTTTATTATTTATTTGTTTACCTCTTTAATTAAATAAACACATGGGAAACATAAAAATAAAAATATTTGTTTTGTCGATATTATTTAAAATGTTGTGTAATGTGTAGGGCTGTCAAACGATTAATCACATCCAAAATAAAAGTTTGTGTTTACATAATGTGGGTGCACTGTGTATAATTATTTTATATATATAAATACACACACATGCTTGTATATATTTAAGAAATATTTTCATGTATATAGATTTATATATAATTTATATTACATGTAAATATAAATATTTTGTTTATAAATATTTTTCTCTTAAATATACATGCATGTGTGTGTATTTATATATATTATATATATATATATATATATATATATATATATATATATATATATACACTTTATATATATATATATATATATATATATATATATATATATATATATATTACACACAAAATAATTATACACAAATATTATGTAAACACAAACTTTTATTTTAGGATGCGATTAATCGTGATTAATCGTTTGACAGCCCTAGTAATGATATAAATTGTATATATTATTTATTTCCCTCTTTTGTGCTTAAATATATTAATAAATTGATAATAATACCACCTTTTCACTTTAATTATGATGTGCATTAATTATGATCTTTTTCTTTTTGAATTTATTTATTTATTTATTCATATTTACTCAATTCTATTTTATTCTTTTACAGTACAAAAATATTAATAATAAATAAATATGATTTTTAAGGTGTTCACAGATTTTTGAACCCCACTGTATGTCATTAAAACAGAGATACATTAAAGTCACAAAGAGAGAGTGCTATATTAAATTATTGAAAAAATGACTGAGCTGTTTGCATCTGTCTCTCCTGTTCTCATGGATTCTCATGGAGCAAGTCTTCTGGAATGTTTTGGACCACCTTGAGTTTTACAGTTGCAGATCTTTTTCATGTACATTCATGTAACATAATATCCCAGTCAATGCAATAACGGAAAATATGAGTGGCATGGCAGTCCCTCAAGGAAATATAAAATGCTGTTTGACAAAAGTAAAAAAAAAAGTATTCGCTTTAAGCGAAAACACTTTTCCATCTTCCTGTCTGGATCTTCAATTTACAATTTCCCTTTGGATATTTAATATAACCCAAGCTGGGAAAGTTTCCATAGCTTTTCTCGCGCCTGCACTCCTGGCGTCTACACCACAGTTAACCCCAATTTTTAGTATTTTGGTCGGGTCCCCATATTTTATCTTGCTAAACAAATTTCCATTCTGATTGACTTGATTTTCCATGCAAATAAATCTCGACTAATATAACTTTGTTGAACTTTGTGATGGTAGCAAATGATACAGAACTGAAGAGTTTAACATTCATTTTAAGTAACTTACTTATTCATTTTATTAAAAAGGAAAAACTATGGACATCACTTACATTACTGAATCACTTGACTGATCTTTTTAAAGAGCAAACCAATGGTGAGTCTAATGTTGTAAGCACTGTGATTTGCAGTAGAACATCTACTGATAAATATTAAATCTAATTAAGATGTATTTCATGAGAAATAATCATTTCAGTTTTCACCCCGCCACAGAACAGGCATCAGTTTCAGTCACAAACAAACTGCATGGTCTAATCTATAAATGGCAGCGTTGGAAAACAGTGTGTGAACAGACCTTTGCTTGAAGGTTGAGAGGAGTCGAGTTGCACGAGTATGTCTCCTCTAACCCGAGCCCACCCTTTGCTAAACATTGGCACATTGACAAGGAGCTCTTGCGCTGTGGTTCAATTACAAGAGCCTCAGCCAACTGTCCTAAACCCTAAAAGAGCTCTTTCTAATCTCACACAGGTAAACAATTGTATTGAGGACCAGGTAATGTTTATGTTTATCTCTGGTGAAAAGAATCTTTGTGAGATTTTTGATAAATAAAAGTGGCATGAAAGCCATGTCAGAAATCACAGATTTTTATGACAATTCAATTCGTTTTTTTTCCCTACGGTAATAATTTAAATAGTGCAAATGTGAAATGACAGGTTGGGGTGAAATAGGCTAATAACAATGAAGAATGTTAGGCTTTGACGGGTGTACAGTTATTATAACATTCATGGAAATTTGAGTCAATGTTGGTTCAAGTTTGCAGATCGTGAGGAAAGGTTTCCCTCTTTTGACGGAAAAGGGCATTGCACCACTGCTCGTTCATTGACTTGTTGAAGTCTTTAGATGTCATGTCTGTTGGGACAATGTAAATATTAACCTTTTAAAAGAGATAAATTGTGGTGGACACTCTGATCCGAGGAAATGATGTTCTAGCAAGTCGTGTAAAAGGCAATTAGCACCAATGTGAGGTGAACTGTTTGAGTCTAGTTCTGGCTAAAGTATTGACGAACGCGGAAGCACAGAGAATAGAAAAAAAACACGGATCACGTATTAGAAGTCTAGAACAAGATTTTTTAAAGAGAAATGTGGGAGGAGCTTGAGTTTGTTGCCCAGCTCCATAGAGATCCATAATAAAGGCTAGATGTCTTACTGTACACACCGCCGTCGACTCTGAGCTTCCAAAGCGGCCGGAAGTCATTCATTTTCAATGGAAGCTGGCTTCTCTCAGCTTCAAGGAGCGTGGCAAATTCCTCGCGTCACGTTTTGAGCGTCAATCAGAGAGTTGAAAGAAGCTCAACTTTATGGTAATGAGCTGTGACGTGGTTCAGCGCGCAAGCAGCGGCAATCGCCAGCAACCAATCGGAATATAGCAGCCTGGTCTCACTGTTAATACGTAGGTATTTTACGTTTTTGCAAAGATAGAAAACGTACTTTTTAGTACGTTTTGATAGATGCTGAAACGTATAATATGGACGTATCCTGCAACATTTAAACGTAATATTATTACGTTTTACAGCTAAAAAACGTAAACTGTTTACATATATTCATACAGATATCTGTATAATTTACCTTTTTACCATTTTATAGATAAATGTAAGATCCCGTAACCCTAATCCCAAACCTAAACATACCCATTTGATACATAATATAAAAAAGGATAAAGCGGTGTTGGGAAAGGGCAGTTTTATTAACAATATAACGTTAGCATTAAAATCTATTTTGAGCCACCAATCCTACTCCTACCCCTAAACCTACCCATAACAATTCCTTAAAACTAACATATAACAAACTACAATTATAAAGAAAAACATAACTAACAAACAAGTATAATCACAATAATTTTTTTATTGCGAAAATGTTAAAACCGATACCAAAAGTCGTTCACATGATGATGCGTTGCAGTCGCAGTCTTCTCTGGCAGTATTGTAATAGTTTTGTATGAAGTACGGAGCAGAAATGAAATCAAATGAAAATGTTAATCCGGCTTCGGTTTCGCGCTATCTCCATTTCAAATGATTAACCAACCGCCTCACAGTCCTTCATGTCGCAATCTGTGACGAAGCAGGGAAGAGCCAATGAACGTTTGATATCACTGGCGTAAAATATGACGTATCGCTTCTCAAGGGCTCATTTTTAGGGCCCAAGCCCTGAAAGGCGCAGAGCCCTATTGTTTTCCTTCCGATTATTTTTTTTTTTTTTTTTTCTTCTTTTTCTAGCGACTATTCGGGCACTTTTGGGGCCCTTAACATGCTCGAAAACTCTTGAAACTTTGCACACGGGTCAGAACCCACGGCCATCAGAGCCGGGCTGAAGCTGGTACCCGGGCGTGGCAGGGCGGCTCGTCAGCGCCCCCTGGAATGGGGTCCGAACACCTGGTCCATAACTCAAACACACTTGCATGTAATAATATGAAACTCGGTACACATGTCGATAGCAGAATTTCATCTATACCTCGCGTTCTTGCTTTCTACCCCAGCCCAACAGGAAGTCGGCTATTGAGGTTTTTTTGTAAAACACACGCAATGAACTTTTAAATACTCCTCCTAGAGCTCTGATCCAAATTCGACGAAACTCGGTCAGCGTGAAGTCAAGACATTGAGGATGAAAGTTTGTGTGGGGATTTTTGATATCTCGAACGGTTTGGCCGTGGCGAGGAAACGAAATTATGGCGAGAAACGTGAAACAGGAAGTGTGTCATAACTTCAGCATACATTAACTGATCTGGATGAAACTTCAGCAGTGCGTTCGCTGTAAGAGGACGATCACATGGATGTGACTATTGTGAGTCAAAGTTATAGCGCCACCAACTGGCAGCAGGAAGTGTGTCACTTTCAAAATGCTTTGAATCACCCTCTTACTTTTACCCCGATTTGCTTCAAACTTCATCTGTATAATGTACATACACGGCAGATGAAGACCTATGAATGGACTTGATATCTTTGAAACTGTTGCCGTGGCGACGCATCAAACTTTACCATTCTTTTAGGATGCATTCTTTTAGGGATTCGAACATTTGTCCATAAATCAAACACACGTGCATGGATTAATATGAAACTCGGTACACTCATAGATCACATCAGGCCAAACAACTTTCGTGCTCTAAGTTTTACGACAGTTCAAACGGAAGTCGGGAATTATGTTTTTTTTTTTTAAATAATTGTCCTAGAAAAACATCAAATTACAACCCATGCTGTTACCAATCACCACCAAACTCGGTGTGCATGAAGTCAAGACATTGAGGATGCTATATTCCGGACGGATTTTTGATATCTCGAACGGTTTGGCCGTGGCGGATTTTTTTGACTGAAAAAAGGACACATAAAGTGTGTTATAACTTGGTTAGTTTTACTGACAGTTACAAAACTTGCCGTGTATATTGTTCTATTCAAGCCAAACAACTTTCTAATTAACAATAATAAGCTCAAACCCACAGAAAGTCAGATATTGTAGTTTGAATATGATCATGCTCTTTCTAAACCTAGGCCTGTCACACAGTCTGTGTGTGTGTGTGTGTGTAGGGGGAGGGGGCTTAATCATTTCACTGTGTGTCTGGCCTGCTAAAGTAAATACATTTCTTAAGCCTGGTATTTTTTACATAAGTTTTTATTTTTATTTTTTTTATAAGTAAAGGCATATAACCTGTTTAATTTGTAGTGCATTGACAATAGTTTTATATAATTAGTGTATTAATTAAATTAACTTGGTCCATAAATCAAAAAAGTAAGTAAATAAATCAAAAAGGAAGTGTGTTAAAACTTCTGCATACATTAACTGATCTTGATGAAACTTCAGCAGTGTGTTCGTTGTAAGAGGTCAGTCACATAGATGTGAGTCAAATATATAGCGCCACCAACTGGCAGCAGAAAGTGTTTCACTTTCAAAATGCTTTGAAATCGCACTCTTACTTTTACCCGATTTGCTTCAAATGTAAACACACGCCAGATGAAGAGCTGTGAAAGCATTATTCAATATCTAAGATAATGTTGCCATAGCAACGCATCAAACTTTAACATTCCTTTTTTTTGATGATTTTGAGTCTCTTAGCGGCTTTTGGGGCCCTTAATGGGTTTGAAAACTCTTGAAACTTTGCACACAGGTCAGATCCCACAGCCATCAGAGCCGGGCTGAAGATGGTACCCGGGTGTGGCAAGGGGGCTAGACAGCGCCCCCTGGAACGGGGTCCAAAAACTTGGTCCATAAATCAAACACGCTTGCATGTAATAATATGAAACTCAGTACACATGTTGATCTCATCGTTTCATATATTCATATATTCTCCTCAAGCCGGACAACTTTCTAATTTACACTCATGAGCTAGGACCCACAGAAAGTCAGATATTTTGGTTTGAAAATGTTGAGTGTCTCTCTGAGCCTACACTTCTGTATGGCAAGCCCTTTTAACATTTAAAAGCTAAGTTTGACTATTCGTAATTAACATTGTAGATATCAACAACGTCTTTCTAGTCGTAATTACATTTTGGATAGTTTGTATTATCATTTAAGATATCTGTAACGTAATTGTGACTAGTCGAAACGACAGATAGAGTATGGCAAACCGTTTTAACATTTAATCATTTTAACCTACTAGTCTCTATTTTCATGCTACTAGTACTTATTTTTTAGATACTAGTATCTATTCCATTAAGTACTAGTACTTATTCATTAGCTACTAGTGCTTATTCTTTAGATACTAGTGCCTTTTCTTTAGATACTAGTGTTTATTCTTTAGGTAGTAGTACCTTTTTAAAGATACTAGTACTTATTCATTAGACACTAGTCCTTATTTATTAGATACTAGTACTTATTCATTAGATGCTAGTCCTTATTCATTACATACCAATGCTTATTAATTAGTTATTAGTACTTATTCATTAAATACTAGTATCTATTAAATAGATACTAGTACTTATTCATTAGACACTAGTACTTATTTTCAATGGTGACTAGTAACTATTCTTTGTGTTACTTACTTTTAGTTCACATCTTTTTCCATTGACTTCTATGGTGATCTGTCATTCAGATATTCAACACTATACAGTTCTGACTCTAGTATGTGAGTCAGTGTATTCCAATCTGTGGATACATTGCGAGTATGTATTCCAAAAGCAGGGGTTCCGCTTCTGCACGTCGTGCAGAATCATTACCGCAAAAGGCACCAAGGTGGCGGTGCCACCGGCTTTATGTGTGTGTGTGTGTGTGCGCGCGCGCGCGCGTGTGTGCACAAATATAGCTGCGAGCAGCGATGGAGGGCCAAAGCCGGCGGGACGCGCCGTCCCGGTGCCTTTAGGCACCGGGGTTGCGAGTGCCACCGAGCTTGGCCCGCGTGAGGCGCTGCTCGCAGCTACACTTTGAACTTGAATTCATAACCAGCCCCGCGTTTGACATGTGCGGTCGCTGCTGAGAATGGAGGAGACGAAGATCACGACAGGATAAGAGGCTGAATTAGGAGTTGTTTCTTGCATACAATTATTACATCAACCTAATAAAATTGATGTCTTTTGTGAATTTTGTTGTGTTTTATAGGAGAAAACGCTTTATGTGTCTCAAGGTAAATAAACTATTACAAAACGATTAAACGAGTAACGTTAAAGAATGTATTTTTAAGGTTTTATATTGTGTTGTTTAACACCATGCAGGCGTAACGAGCAAAATGTTAATATTTATGAGTATTATATCAATAAATGTGACTAAAAACTTAATTAATAAGACCGTGGAATGCAATAGGGTCAAAACATAATGCTACGATATTAATATGAATAAATTGTGATACATCATACGTACAAATGTGTACGTCGTGTGGATTTGTTCATACGTAAATAAATGAAGTTTTTGTGCTGTCAATACGTAAATATTTTACGTTTTAATACTGTAAATACGTCTGTATTATACGTTTCTGCGCATATAAAACGTAATTATACATACGTATGATAGAATGACACTTTACGTACAAATGCATACGTATTCTCATGAGATCACGTTGAATATAGACGTCCTTCACGCTGGCTGATTCCGGAGAAATACAAAATGTAAACTTTCGCTTCTACCAAAACACTTAGTTCCGAGAAAATGGAAGAGAAGCTAATCATCTGCGTTGCTGTGATTCCTGCTGGTTTGGTATCATTTATGACATGACGTTGTTGGCTTACAGGGACCACATGAGCGCAACTTTTATTTGAAATATTTACGAACGTCTCGTTTTAAAGCGGGAATGCAATTAATTAGCTCATGGTGACACCCGATTTGACCGCAAATAATAGTAAGGGCGGCCAGAGCTTCTTTGACGCTCAAGTCGGCGGCGGTGTGACGTACGGCTACGGCGGAGACTCTATCGTCATCACCGGCGGCCATCTTGTTTCAGGCAAGCTGGTGTAAGATGAGTGATCAGCACAACACACAACAGCCTCTATGCACGTACCCTGATGACGTGTGTCTGAAAGAATCTCAGTCAGCGGCGTCTTTACTTCCGGAAGCGCGTTCTGCAGGCCAAGTGTATAGAGGCAAAACTCAAAAGGGATCATGAACTGGCTTTTTAAATGTTTTTATTTTGTTGTCTGAGGTCACCTTATGACGTTCTGCCAATGTTGTCAAATGGCAACCGGATTCCGGCCATACATGATCGACGACCCTGTTGTGTTGCACCTTTCCTGTCAGATCCAATATATGACGGCACATCACCGTTCTTTTCTCTTAACCGGTCTGCAAATTCAGCCTCGAACTGTGTCTTGTTGACAAACAATCCTCTGTGAAATGAAGCGAACATACCGATAATGTTTTACACTCATCTGCTGGAACCATGAAAGAACAAATTTTAACCAGGCATTCCTAATATTGGAATCCAGAGGAAGCTTATGCAGCGACTGTCTTCTTCCACAGCCAGGCACGGCACAACATTTTGTCAACGGAATGTTTATTGCTGGTAGCTCGCTCCGGTTTGTCATCACGAAGTATGCTTTTGTTTACCTATGCGTGAATGCGCGAATTCGGTGTGCGGGGCTAAACTGGCCGTGTTTGAAGTAGGCGTTGATGAGCGGGTGGGGTTTTAGCGTCATTGACTGCCATACTTCCACGCTTTCAAAAATGAGACGTTTGTTGAGGCTGGTGTCAATAAAAGCGTTTATTGGACTAACAAGGTTGTTTTCAGTTCTGAAACTTACAGGATATTCTTATAATATGATGACCTCTTAGATGTCAAAAGCTCAAGGAAAATTAGATTTCTCAGTTCATCACCCCTTTAATAAAATCTGTTTTCTCAGAAACGGAGACAACGATTATAGAAACGCTGATTCGCTAGTTCGAATTTCGTACCAGATGAGAGAATACTAACCCTCAAAGTTGTTGATATAGCTCGAAATATATAATTTAAATAACTTCTCTTTTTTACTCTTGTGTGAGAGCTAACTGCCTCACAGTGTTGTTAACATCATTCACGTTAACCGCAGGACGTTTTTATAAACAGCAAGTATAATTTGACACTATCTCCACCTAACGCAAAACCGGCTTCTGACCATAGACTGACGCAGCACCGGATGTAACTGGGCGTGCTGAGACAAACCCGGAAGCGATCGTGCATAGAGGCTACTCTTATCTCGTTGAAATCTTGACAGATTTACAAACAGTTTGGTTTCTTACAAACGTTTTTAACGTGTGTAATAATTTATACACTTATTTTTCATAAGTATGCAGTGTCGTAACTACATCTCTGACGTTAGAACAAACCAACCCGTTTGAAAATCAGTATAAAAATTGAGCAAGTTATAGTTGTTTAAAAATTACATGTAGCCTACCATTAAAACACAATGTTACGAGTGAGTGAGCGAGCCGCCAGGTGCGGACGTTCATCTCCATTGGCCAGCAGTGCGGACGAGACATCTAGCCTTTTTTATGGATATTTATGTCCAGTCCTGTCAGTTCTCACCTATTCTTAAACTTTTCCTACATAGGCCACTCTTATGCCGGAACTAGACTCGCATCTTACCATTAAGCTATAATACTGGTTATTTTTCTTACAAAAACGCATCGCTTTGCTTCAGAAAGTCTTTATTATACCCCAGGAGCCGTATGGATTATTTTTATGGTGGATGGATGCGCTTTTTTGGGCTTCCAAAAACGTCCTTCACTCCCATTTTAAAGCTATAAGAGCCAGGATGTTAATACAATTCTGTTCGGCTGAAAGAAGAAAGTCAAACAGCAACATAGTGTTGGCCCAAATTCGAACCCACATCGTGGATTCTCCACATGGCCCAGATGTGGGCGGATCTGGGCCGAACTCTATGTTACTGTCTGGGACCTGGCATGGCTTGAGGGAAAGTAAATGATTGGATAGTTTTCATTTTTGTCTTAACTAACCCTTTAAGTTTGTTTGTTTTTTAATTAAGAATAGAACAGAAAACGGTATCTTTTATAAAAAATAATAGTTGCTTGCAATTTGCTTGTACATTAATACATTGCTTATAACCAGGGTTGGGGAGTAACGGAATACATGTAACGGCATTATGTAATTAGGATACACAAATCCAGTAACTGTAATTCGTTACAGTTACATCAAAAAACGTAGTAATCAGATTATAGTTACTTTTTGAAAGAGGTGGGGATACTTTCAGGATTACAATGGTTTCATTTAAAATAAAGTAAATCTGTATTTTGGCATAATAACACTATATTAATGACTCGTGACACGAGTCACGTGTGCCACCCGCTGGTGACTGCATAAAATAACAGCTCTTGACAACAATCTCCTCAGATATTCAATTCAATCACTGCTGCTAGAAACGATGATGCCCACAGGTAAAAATGCTTTAATTTCTTTGGAAATTTCGCTGCTATTTTGTTTTTAAAGAGGAAAATTCCAACAACATGGTTGTATAGTGCAAACTGTGCCTTGTTAGCGAGTATGAAGCGTTTATTGCTGCATAAAATTCAGTGGTTTGTATGATCGCTGTTGTATGTTTTCTAGCGATGCCGAATCTGTAGAAATTAAGAGAGTAGCTTTTTTAGTACGTAAAATGTCCTTTCATAATCTTCTCAGTCTCACTTAAGGAGATGTTCGCTGCTAACGTAACGTTAGGTGAACTACTGCCAACGGCCCAAGTTCAGTAAGGCAAATTAAGAAAGCTTCAGTTAACAGTTTATTTCCTATTTTTAAATAAACTACTATGTAGATTGTGTAGAATTTTTAAATGTTGTGTTTTTATTATTTCTTTATAGCCTACATAATACATAATCATCTATAAAACCATACTGTAGCCACTAGATGTCTCTAGCCCTTTAAATAAATAAATATATATATATATATATATATTTATTTTTTTTTTTTTTTTTTTAATATCTGTCCTTGAAGTAATCCAAAAGTAATCATTTACATTACTTTCATATTCTGGTACTTGGATTACATTACTGAATACTTTTTTATGAAGTAATTTGTAACTGTATCAGAATAAATTTTTAAAGTAACCCTCCCAAGCCTGCTTATAACAAATGTTTTTTTTATATTATATTTGACATAGGCCTATTATACTATATTATAATTTATATTATAAGACATTGAGAGGGTGAAAATCACAAAACAACATATTTGTATTCTGTTTTGGAGTATTTTGGTTTTATAATATATTAAAGCCGGAACCAGTGTCTGTTGCGGAGCCGGAACCAGTGTTTGTTGCAGAGCCAGAACCAGTGTAACTGCGGAGCAGGAACCAGTGTCTGTTGCAGAGCCGGAACCAGCGTCTGTTAGTTCCGCATTTATTAATTCGATTGATCATTGATTCAATCTATCTATCTAAGCTGTCTGTCTATCTATCTAAGCTGTCTGTCTATCTATGCCCACCACCACCTCCTTCACTTTGAAGGACTCTATATATCTATATATCTATAATAAGCTGCCTGTCTGTCTCTATCTATGCCTACCTCCTGTCTCTCTCATCTATGCCTACCTCCTTCACTTGGACTACAAATCTATCTATATACTTACCTATCACCTATCTATCTCTCTGTCAGTGTCTGTTCTGGAGCTGGAGCCAGTGTCTGTTCCGGAGCCGGAGCCAGTGTCTGTTGCGGAGCAGGAACCAGTGTCTGTCTGCCCATCTGTCTCTATCTGATGCCTACCTCCTTCACTTGGACTATCAATCCATCTATATGCCTACCTATCACCTATAATATCTATCTATCTATCTATGCCCACCACCACCCCTTCACTAGGAAGGACTCTATCTATCTATCTATCTATCTATCTATCTATCTATCTATCTATCTATCTATCTATCTATCTATCTATCTATCTATCTATCTATCTATCTATCTATCTATCTATCTATCTATCTATCTATCTATCTATCTATCTATCTATGCCCACCACCACCCCTTCACTAGGAAGGACTCTATCTATCTATCTATCTATCTATCTATCTATCTATCTATCTATCTATCTATCTATCTATCTATCTATCTATCTATCTATCTATCTATCTATCTATCTATCTATCTATCTATCTATCTATCTATCTATCTATCTATTATCTATCTATCTATCTATCTATCTATGCCCACCACCACCCCCTTCACTAGGAAGGACTCTATCTTATCTATCTATCTATCTATCTATCTATCTATCTATCTATCTATATCTATCTGATCTATCTATCTATCTATCTATCTATCTATCTATCTATCTATCTATCTATCTATCTATCTATCTATCTATCTATCTATCTATCTATCTATCTATCTATGCCCACCACCACCCCTTCACTAGGAAGGACTCTATCTATCTATCTATCTATCTATCTATCTATCTTATCTATCTATCTATCTATCTATCTATCTATTGTGAGGAAATAACAGTAGGATGCAAGATGCAAATAAACTCAGTTTAATGAACAAGTCAGAATGAACAATGGTAAGGCACAGATCGGGGACAACACTCAGGTGGTGGGTGAAGCAGGGACGAGATGGCGATCCGGTGGTGAAAACAGATGACGGCGTGCTCGAGTGAAACCCAGGGAAGTGGAACATCCAGAAGACACAAGGAACAGACGAAAATCCAGGAGACACGAAGAACTGTAGAGATCCAGACGGGAACAGACGAGGCACGAGCACAGGAACACACCGAATAACAACCACAACGATCTGACAACAAGAGAGAGAAAATGCTGGGTATATGTAGGGAACTGAATGACTGGCAGCTGGTGACACTAATCAGCACAACGAGTAACCACACCCACACAATTACACTCACACAGACACATCAGCATGAGACAGCCGATTCATGAACCGTGACAGTACCCCTCCTCCTCAGAACGCCTCCTGGCGCTCTCAGACTCCCCTTACCTGTCGATTGTACATCATCGATAAGGGAGTGATCCAGGATGTCTCTAGCAGGTACCCGACTTCTCTCCTCCGCACCGTAACCCTCCCAGTCCACCAAGTACTGGAATGCCGCTGTCCCTCCGTCTCAAGTCCCAGAAGACGGTTTATCCGAAATGAGGGTTCCCCATCTACGAGTCGCGGCGGGGGGGAACCGGGGCAGGCGGATTAATGTGAGAACGAAACACGGGCTGATATTTGGATACATGGAAGGCGGGGTAATTCCCTGTACGCAGGAGGAAGTTTAGGCGGACTGTCACCGGACTAATGATCTTGGTGACAGGAAACGGGCCAATGAATTTGGGAGCTAACTTGTTAGATACGGAGCGGAGAGGAATGTTCTTGGTAGAAAGCCACACTTTTTGACCCACGACGTAGACGGGAGGCTTTGACCGGTGGCAACTCGGCCTTGGCCTTCATGCGCCTCCCTGCTTGGCAAGGAGAGTCTCACGGGCTCAGTCCAAGTACGGTGGCACCTCTGGACGAACGCGTCAGCGGAGGGGACCGCGACTTCGAATTCCAGACTCGGGAAAATTGGTGGCTGGTAACCTGAACTACACTTGAATGGCGAGAGGCCCGTGGATGACACTGGGTAATGATTGTGGGGCGTACTCCACCATAGAAAGCTGTTGGCTCCAGGACGACGGATTCTTGGCAACCACACATCGCAACATCCTTTCGAGGTCTTGATTGGCTCGCTCAGGAGACTGTCCATTACTCTGGGGATGATAGCCCGAGGACAGACTGGCCGTGGCCCCCAGCAATTACAAAATTCTTGCCAAAACTTGGATATGAATTGGAAACCCCTGTCAGAGACCACGTCCATCGGGAGGCCATGTGACCGAAAAGCGTGATCTATGACAGCTGCCGCTGTCTCCTGGCTGGAGCGTGAATTTGGGCAAGGGAATAAAGAGATGTGCCGCCTTCGAGAACCGGTCCCACTGACGGTTAAAACAACCGTCATGCCATTTAGAAGGCGGGAGGCGTGTGCCACAAAATCAGCGCCATGGGACCAGGGTCGTGAAGGGCAATACATGTACAGCGGTCCAGACGAAGTAACCCAGTCTGGGGGTTGGTTAGATGTCTTACTAGAGGCACACAGACTCAGCAGGCCAACACAAATAGCACGTGAATGTCGCCAGCCATATCAATGGCCACCAAAATCGATTGTTTAACTGGAGAACTGTGCGCTGAGTCACTCCTGGGGTGACCAAGCCACCTCTGGAGCAATGACCCCATCCAGCAAGAACGCCGGTACACGATAACCCCCTCCGATACAAAGCAGATCGGACTCCGTGTGGGCAACCAGGCCGAGGACGGCCACCCCCTTCTAAGGCTGTGCATCTGAGCCTTCGATTCGACCTACCACCACTGTCAGAGTGGAGATGACAGAGATTCTCAGGTGGAATGCACTCGGGAGTCACCGGCCGTTCGGATGGATCAAAAATACGAGATAAAGAGTCGAGGTTTGATGTTTTTGGACCCGGGGCGGTGACGAGAAGAACAAAATCAAAACGTCCCGGAAAAAGCGCCCATCGAGCCCTGCCTGGAGTCGAGTCTTTTCGCAGATCTTATGTGTTCAAGAGGCTCATGCTCGGTCCAAATCGAGAAAAGGTACCCCCGAACCCTCTGACCAATGAACGCCATTCCTCCAACGCTGAACTTGACTGCCGACAGCTCTCTATTACCAATGTCGTCATTACTGTCCGGCAGCGCCGATGGTCGATGAAGAGAAGACGCGCAGGGATGCAGCTTGTCATCTGAGGAGAACGCGTTGTGAAAGCACCTGCTCCTAGCTCCCCACCTCTCGACGTGGACCTCCACCACGAACTGAACGTGTGGGATCAGGGGTGACAAGAATGGGAGCCGAAACAAAAGCGACTTTTGAGGTTGTTTGAACACTGCCTCGGTGATGCGTTCGGCCGCCTGAACAGTAGCTCGAACCCGGGAGGTCAAGGCAGTCAGAGCGCGCGACTCAGTTGGCTGAAGTTGCGGATGAAACGTCGGCTGGGAGTTGCGCGAACCCCAGAAACCGCTGTCAGGGCCTTGCGGAGTCTGGCACCCTGAGCCCTGCCACAGCCTTAACCTCGTCAGGATCCACGCGCAAATTCTCCCTCAGAGGAGATGATGTACCCTCAGGAAGGGAACAGACTGTGCATGAAGCGAACATTTCTCCGCCTAGACAAAAAGCCCATCTCTCTAAGCAGTCTCTGGAGACACGTAACTGACGTGTTGAGCCGTGTACCTGGAGAGGGCGAAGAAAAAATCAATATGTAGTCATCCAGGGTGGACATATATGAACCAACCTACCAATGTCTCTCAACACATCATCAACGAGTGCCTGGAGAACCGCTGGGGAGTCTGCGGACAGCCCGAAGGCATGACCAAATATTCATAAAGTGCCCCCTGGGGGATCTCAAAGCGGTTTACCATTCAGTCCCCCTTCCTGATGCGAACCAAATATGATATGGTTGCCGTTAACGAGTCCGATTTCGTGAAATGGATGCTCCCTGCAACCTCTCGAAAGCTGAAGACATCAGACGGCAAAGGGTATGAATTTCTTACCGTCAATGTTGTTCAACTCTCGGTAGTCAATGAAGGTTGCTGTAGACCATCCCTCTTCCAACGGGAGGACCCGCCCCGGGGGAGAAGGGGAAGGTTGGATGAATCCAGAGGCCAGAGATAGGGAATACTGTCTCCCATGGCCTCCCTCTCGGGAATAAAGAAAGAGAGTAGAGTTTGCCTTAGGCGGAGATTACCTGGCAGTAGATTGTATAGCACAGTCATAGACGATGCGAGGAAGAGAAGCAGCAAGCGGACTTCTGAACACCTCCTTCAGGTCGTGGTACTCCGCGGGCACGTAGGTTTCAAATGCACTGCCTCACTCTGAAACACAAAACCAGACACAGATGGACAGGCCGGACACTGGACAGGACTCATGACAGTGGCTGCTCCATGTGGAAACAGTGTTAGTGCACCAGTTCGACATGGGGGTGGTGTCTGGGTAGCTACGGGGTGACGCAGGAACCTTACTGGTGCAAGTGGTTGAGTCCAGATGAGTAAGAATGCAAATGAGTTCTAGTACTGACTTCCAGAAGTGATGAGGGGTAATGTCTTCAGGTGTCACATGGGGTGAGATCCGGGAAAGTCTATTGACCAGTTAAGTGCGTTGAGCGGCAAAACTTGAGTGCGAGAGAGAACTGACGGGGTATCCTGAAGTTTGCGCGTGAGTTCTGAGAGTCCATATGAAATTACCCTCCGCTCCCGATCCAGAAGTGCGCTGGTGCAGTGCGTTGATTGTCGCCATCTCAGTCTTCCGGAAGGAGGGTTGATGATGTAGATGAGGTCTTCTCGGCAGAGATCCCACCCGATAGTAGCCTCATACTTACTACCGGGCTTGCTCTTTGCCCGGGCAGGAGTGGATGAAGTGGCCCGCCCGGCCACAGTAGAGACAGAGTCCTTGGGATCTCCGCCTCTCCCTCTCCTCCCGGGAAAGCCGAGCTCTCCCCACCTGCATGGGTTCGTGGTCGGATACGGGGCTGACCAGCGCTCGCACCACCTGGTTGGTGATCCTCCGTGCTGAACAGTGGGCGGCTGGGGCGCGTCAGTCTGGTCACACGATTCAGTCGAAGCGTCCACTCTCAGCGCAAGTTCCACCAGTCCATTCAGCGTCTCAGGTAAGTCCATTATATAAATCTCCTTTTGAACGCGGTCAGCCAACCCATGCAGGAACATATCCCACTGCGCCGCCTCGTTCCAATGGCACTCTGCGGCCAGGGTGCGGAACCGGATAGAAAAGTCCGCCACCGAGCCATCTCCTTGTCGCAGTTCGGCGAGTGATCTGGCCGCCTCCTTACCCGCCGCTGCACGGTCGAAAACTCTCCTCATCTCCTCGGAGAGTGCCTGGAACGAGGTGCAGCAGCTGTCTCCGTTCTCCCACACCGCCGTCCCCAAAGCGATGCTCTTCCTGACAGCAGGGTTAATACAAATGCCACCTTCGCCTGTTCGCTCTGGAACGTGTGTGGCTGTAAAGCAAAATGCATAGAACATCTTGTGAGGAATGCTCTGCAAAACTCAGGCTCACCGGAATATCCCTCAGGTGTGGGTAGGCGTGGCTCAGGTCTCCCCGCTGCTGCAGGCGCTGGTGGTGGGGGACGGGCGGCGCGGGGGCGCAGTGGGAGTCCGTAAAAGTTGTACCTGTTGGGTGAGCTCGGACACCTGCTTCACGAGTGCTTGCACCGCACGACCTGTGCCTGAGATATTCTCCTCCTGTCGATCCATACGTGAGATACTGTGAGTGATGAAATCGTTGAGTTGAGATGAATTTGCTGCATCCATGGTTTGGTCAGATCGTTCTGTGAGGAAATAACAGTAGGATGCAAGATGCAAATAAACTCAGTTTAATGAACAAGTCAGAATGAACAATGGTAAGGCACAGATCGGGGACAACACTCAGGTGGTGGGTGAAGCAGGGACGAGATGGCGATCCGGTGGTGAAAACAGATGACGGCGTGCTCGAGTGAAACCCAGGGAAGTGGAACATCCAGAAGACACAAGGAACAGACGAAAATCCAGGAGACACGAAGAACTGTAGAGATCCAGACGGGAACAGACGAGGCACGAGCACAGGAACACACCGAATAACAACCACAACGATCTGACAACAAGAGAGAGAAAATGCTGGGTATATGTAGGGAACTGAATGACTGGCAGCTGGTGACACTAATCAGCACAACGAGTAACCACACCCACACAATTACACTCACACAGACACATCAGCATGAGACAGCCGATTCATGAACCGTGACATCTATCTATCTATCATCTATGTATCTATCTATCTATCTATCTATCTGTCTGTCTATCTGTATATCTACTCTATCTATCTATCTATACTATGCCCACCACCACCCCCTTCACTAGGAAGGACTCTATCTATCTATCTATCTATCTATCTATCTATCTATCTATCTATCTATCTATCTATCTACTCTATCTATCTATCTATCTATCTATCTATCTATCTATGTATCTATCTATCTATATCTATCTATCTATCTATCTATTCTATCTATCTATCTATCTATCTATGCCCACCACCACCCCCTTCACTCAGGAAGGACTCTATCTATTTATCTATTTATCTATGTACTATCTATTTATCTATCTATCTATCTATCTATCTATCTATCTATCTATCTATCTATATATCTATCTATCTATCTATCTATCTATATATCTATCTATCTATCTATCTATCATAAGCTGTCTGTCTATCTATGCCCACCACAACCTCCTTCACTTTGAAGGACTCTATATATCTATAATATGCTGCCTGTCTGTCTCTATCTATGCCTACCTCCTTCACTTGGACTACAAATCTATCTATATACTTACCTAGTGTCTGTTCCAGAGCCGGAGCCAGTGTCTGTTCCGGAGCCGGAGCCAGTGTCTGTTGCGGAGCCGGAACCAGTGTCTGTTGCGGAGCAGGAACCAGTGTCTGTTGCGGAGCCGGAGCCAGTGTCTGTTGCGGAGCAGGAACCAGTGTCTGTTGCGGAGCAGGAACCAGCGTCTGTTCCGGAGCCGGGACCAGCGTCTGTTGCGGAGCAGGAACCAGTGTCTGTTGCGGAGCCGGAACCAGTGTCTGTTGCGGAGCAGGAACCAGTGTCTGTTGCGGAGCCGGAGCCAGTGTCTGTTGCGGAGCAGGAACCAGTGTCTGTTGCGGAGCAGGAACCAGCGTCTGTTCCGGAGCCGGGACCAGCGTCTGTTGCGAGCAGGAACCAGTGTCTGTTTGCGGAGCAGGAACCAGTGTCTGTTGCGGAGCAGGAACCAGCGTCTGTTGCGAAGCAGGAACCAGCGTCTGTTCCGGAGCCGGAACCAGTGTCTGTTGCGGAGCAGGAACCAGTGTCTGTTGCGGAGCAGGAACCAGCGTCTGTTGCGGAGCAGGAACCAGCGTCTGTTCCGGAGCAGGAACCAGTGTCTGTTGCGGAGCAGGAACCAGGGTCTGTTGCGGAGCAGGAACCAGCGTCTGTTGCGGAGCAGGAACCAGTGTCTGTTGCGGAGCAGGAACCAGTGTCTGTTGCGGAGCAGGAACCAGCATCTGTTGCGGAGCAGGAACCAGAGTCTGTTGCGGAGCAGGAACCAGTGTCTGTTGCGGAGCAGGAACCAGCGTCTGTTGCGGAGCAGGAACCAGAGTCTGTTGCGGAGCAGGAACCAGTGTCTGTTGCGGAGCAGGAACCAGTGTCTGTTGCGGAGCCGGAACCAGTGTCTGTTGCGGAGCAGGAACCAGTGTCTGTTGCGGAGCAGGAACCAGTGTCTGTTGCGGAGCCGGAACCAGTGTCTGTTGCTGAGCCGGAACCAGTGTCTGTTGCGGAGCAGGAACCAGTGTCTGTTGCGGAGCAGGAACCAGTGTCTGTTGCGGAGCAGGAACCAGCGTCTGTTCCGGAGCCGGAGCCAGTGTCTGTTGGGGAGCAGGAACCAGCGTCTGTTGCGGAGCAGGAACCAGCGTCTGTTCAGGAGCCGGAACCAGTGTCTGTTGCGGAGCAGGAACCAGTGTCTGTTGCGGAGACAGGAACCAGCGTCTGTTGCGGAGCAGGAACCAGCGTCTGTTCCGGAGCCGGGACCAGCGTCTGTTGCGGAGAAGGAACCAATGTCTGTTCCAGAGCCTGTTTCCTGGCCTGTATTGCCTGTCTGTCTCTATCTATGCCAACCTCCTGTCTGTCTCTATCTATGCCTACCTCCTTCACTTGGACCACTAATCTATCTGTATACTTTCCTATCACCTATCTATCTATCTATCTATCTATCTATCTATCTATCTATCTATCTATCTATCTATCTATCTATCTATCTATATATCTATCTATCTATCTATCTATCTATCTATCTATCTATCTATCTATCTATCTATCTATCTATCTATCTAGATATCTATCTATCTATCTATCTATCTATCTATCTATCTATCTATCTATTTATTTATATAATAAGCTGTCTGTCTGCCCATCTGTCTCTATCTATGCCTACCTCCTTCACTTGGACTATCAATCCATCTATATGCCTACCTATCACCTACAATAAGCTGTCTATCTATCATCTATCTATCTATCTATCTATCTATCTATCTATCTATCTATCTATCTATCTATCTATCTATCTATCTATTCTATCTATCTATCTATCTCTATATCTATCTATATATCTCTATATATCTATCTCTATATCTATCTATATATCTCTATCTATCTATCTATCTATCTATTATATATCTATCTATCTATATATATATCTATTTATATATTTATCTATATATTATCTATCTATCTATCTATCTATCTATCTATCTATCTATCTATCTATCTATCTATCTATCTATCTATATCTATCTATCTATCTATCTATCTATCTCTATCTATCTATCTATCTATCTATCTATCTATCTATCTATCTATCTATCTATCTATCTATCTATCTATCTATCTATCTATCTATCTATCTATCTATCTATCTATCTATCTATCATAAGCTGTCTGTCTATCTATGCCCACCACCACCTCCTTCACTTTGAAGGACTCTATATATCTATAATAAGCTGCCTGTCTGTCTCTATCTATGCCTACCTCCTGTCTCTCTCTATCTATGCCTACCTCCTTCACTTGGACTACAAATCTATCTATATACTTACCTAGTGTCTGTTCCAGAGCCGGAGCCAGTGTCTGTTCCGGAGCCGGAGCCAGTGTCTGTTGCGGAGCCGGAACCAGTGTCTGTTGCGGAGCCGGAACCAGTGTCTGTTGCGGAGCCGGAACCAGTGTCTGTTGCGGAGCCGGAACCAGTGTCTGTTGCGGAGCCGTAACCAGTGTCTGTTGCGGAGCCGGAACCAGTGTCTGTTGCGGAGCAGGAACCAGTGTCTGTTGCGGAGCCGGAACCAGTGTCTGTTGCGGAGCCGGAACCAGTGTCTGTTGCGGAGCCGGAACCAGTGTCTGTTGCGGAGCAGGAACCAGTGTCTGTTGCGGAGCAGGAACCAGTGTCTGTTGCGGAGCAGGAACCAGTGTCTGTTGCGGAGCAGGAACCAGTGTCTGTTGCGGAGCAGGAACCAGTGTCTGTTGCGGAGCAGGAACCAGTGTCTGTTGCGGAGCAGGAACCAGTGTCTGTTGCGGAGCAGGAACCAGTGTCTGTTGCGGAGCCGGAACCAGTGTCTGTTGCGGAGCAGGAACCAGTGTCTGTTGCGGAGCAGGAACCAGTGTCTGTTGCGGAGCAGGAACCAGTGTCTGTTGCGGAGCAGGAACCAGCGTCCGTTGCGGAGCAGGAACCAGCGTCTGTTCCGGAGCTGGGACCAGCGTCTGTTGCGGAGAAGGAACCAGTGTCTGTTCCAGAGCCTGTTTCCTGGCCTGTATTGCCTGTCTGTCTCTATCTATGCCTACCTCCTTCACTTGGGGCACAAATCTATCTGTATACTTTCCTATCACCTATCTATCTATCTATCTATCTATCTATCTATCTATCTATCTATCTATCTATCTATCTATCTATCTATCTATCTATCTATCTATCTATCTATCTATCTATCTATCTATAATAAGCTGTCTGTCTGCCCATCTGTCTCTATCTATGCCTACCTCCTTCACTTGGACTATCAATCCATCTATATGCCTACCTATCACCTATAATAATCTATCTATCTATCTATCTATCTATCTATCTATCTATCTATCTATCTATCTATCTATCTATCTATCTATCTATCTATCTATCTATCTATCTATCTATCTATCTATTCTATCTATCTATCTATAATAAGCTGTCTGTCTGCCCATCTGTCTCTATCTATGCCTACCTCCTGTCTCTCTCTATCTATGCCTACCTCCTTCACTTGGACTACAAATCTATCTATATACTTACCTAGTGTCTGTTCCAGAGCCGGAGCCAGTGTCTGTTCCGGAGCCGGAGCCAGTGTCTGTTGCGGAGCCGGAACCAGTGTCTGTTGCGGAGCCGGAACCAGTGTCTGTTGCGGAGCAGGAACCAGTGTCTGTTGCGGAGCAGGAACCAGTGTCTGTTGCGGAGCAGGAACCAGTGTCTGTTGCGGAGCAGGAACCAGTGTCTGTTGCGGAGCAGGAACCAGTGTCTGTTGCGGAGCAGGAACCAGTGTCTGTTGCGGAGCAGGAACCAGTGTCTGTTGCGGAGCAGGAACCAGTGTCTGTTCCGGAGCCGGAGCCAGTGTCTGTTGCGGAGCCGGAACCAGTGTCTGTTGCGGAGCAGGAACCAGTGTCTGTTGCGGAGCAGGAACCAGTGTCTGTTGCGGAGCAGGAACCAGTGTCTGTTGCGGAGCAGGAACCAGCGTCCGTTGCGGAGCAGGAACCAGCGTCTGTTCCGGAGCTGGGACCAGCGTCTGTTGCGGAGAAGGAACCAGTGTCTGTTCCAGAGCCTGTTTCCTGGCCTGTATTGCCTGTCTGTCTCTATCTATGCCTACCTCCTTCACTTGGGGCACAAATCTATCTGTATACTTTCCTATCACCTATCTATCTATCTATCTATCTATCTATCTATCTATCTATCTATCTATCTATCTATCTATCTATCTATCTATCTATCTATCTATCTATCTATCTATCTATCTATCTATAATAAGCTGTCTGTCTGCCCATCTGTCTCTATCTATGCCTACCTCCTTCACTTGGACTATCAATCCATCTATATGCCTACCTATCACCTATAATAATCTATCTATCTATCTATCTATCTATCTATCTATCTATCTATCTATCTATCTATCTATCTATCTATCTATCTATCTATCTATCTATCTATCTATCTATCATAAGCTTGTTCTGTCTGCCCATCTGTCTCTATCTATGCCTACCTCCTGTCTCTCTCTATCTATGCCTACCTCCTTCACTTGGACTACAAATCTATCTATATACTTACCTAGTGTCTGTTCCAGAGCCGGAGCCAGTGTCTGTTCCGGAGCCGGAGCCAGTGTCTGTTGCGGAGCAGGAACCAGTGTCTGTTGCGAAGCAGGAACCAGTGTCTGTTGCGGAGCCGGAACCAGTGTCTGTTGCGGAGCCGGAACCAGTGTCTGTTGCGGAGCAGGAACCAGTGTCTGTTGCAGAGCAGGAACCAGCGTCCGTTGCGGAGCAGGAACCAGCGTCTGTTCCGGAGCTGGGACCAGCGTCTGTTGCGGAGAAGGAACCAGTGTCTGTTCCAGAGCCTGTTTCCTGGCCTGTATTGCCTGTCTGTCTCTATCTATGCCTACCTCCTTCACTTGGGGCACAAATCTATCTGTATACTTTCCTATCACCTATCTATCTATCTATCTATCTATCTATCTATCTATCTATCTATCTATCTATCTATCTATCTATCTATCTATCTATCTATCTATCTATCTATCTATCTATCTATCTATCTATCTATCTATCTATCTATCTATCTATCTATAATAAGCTGTCTGTCTGCCCATCTGTCTCTATCTATGCCTACCTCCTGTCTCTCTCTATCTATGCCTACCTCCTTCACTTGGACTACAAATCTATCTATATACTTACCTAGTGTCTGTTCCAGAGCCGGAGCCAGTGTCTGTTCCGGAGCCGGAGCCAGTGTCTGTTGCGGAGCAGGAACCAGTGTCTGTTGCGGAGCAGGAACCAGTGTCTGTTGTGGAGCCGGAACCAGTGTCTGTTGCGGAGCCGGAACCAGTGTCTGTTGCGGAGCAGGAACCAGTGTCTGTTGCGGAGCAGGAACCAGTGTCTGTTGCGGAGCAGGAACCAGTGTCTGTTGCGGAGCAGGAACCAGTGTCTGTTGCAGAGCAGGAACCAGCGTCTGTTGCGGAGCAGGAACCAGCGTCTGTTGCGGAGCAGGAACCAGCGTCTGTTGCGGAGCAGGAACCAGCGTCTGTTGCGGAGCAGGAACCAGCGTCTGTTGCGGAGCAGGAACCAGCGTCTGTTGCAGAGCAGGAACCAGTGTCTGTTGCGGAGCAGGAACCAGTGTCTGTTGCAGAGCAGGAACCAGCGTCTGTTGCGGAGCAGGAACCAGCGTCTGTTGCGGAGCAGGAACCAGCGTCTGTTGCAGAGCAGGAACCAGCGTCTGTTGCGGAGCAGGAACCAGTGTCTGTTGCAGAGCAGGAACCAGCGTCTGTTGCGGAGCAGGAACCAGCGTCTGTTGCGGAGCAGGAACCAGCGTCTGTTGCGGAGCAGGAACCAGCGTCTGTTGCGGAGCAGGAACCAGTGTCTGTTGCGGAGCAGGAACCAGTGTCTGTTGCGGAGCAGGAACCAGTGTCTGTTGCGGAGCAGGAACCAGTGTCTGTTGCGGAGCCGGAACCAGTGTCTGTTGCGGAGCCGGAACCAGTGTCTGTTGCGGAGCAGGAACCAGTGTCTGTTGCGGAGCAGGAACCAGTGTCTGTTGCGGAGCAGGAACCAGTGTCTGTTGCAGAGCAGGAACCAGCGTCTGTTCCGGAGCCGGGACCAGCGTCTGTTGCGGAGAAGGAACCAGTGTCTGTTCCAGAGCCTGTTTCCTGGCCTGTATTGCCTGTCTGTCTCTATCTATGCCAACCTCCTGTCTGTCTCTATCTATGCCTACCTCCTTCACTTGGACCACAAATCTATCTGTATACTTTCTTATCACCTATCTATCTATCTATCTATTCTATCTATCTATCTATCTATCTATCTATCTATCTATCTATCTATCTATCTATCTATAATAAGCTGTCTGTCTGCCCATCTGTCTCTATCTATGCCTACCTCCTTCACTTGGACTATCAATCCATCTATATGCCTACCTATCACCTACAATAAGCTATCTATCTATCATCTATCTATATCTATCTATCTATCTATCTATCTATCTATCTATCTATCTATCTATTATATCTATCTATTATCTATACTCTATATCTATCTATCTCTATATCTATCTATTCTATCTATCTATCTATCTATCTATCTATCTATCTATCTATCTATCTATCTATCTATCTATATCTATCTATCTATCTATCTATCTATTTATCTATCTATCTATCTATCTATCATAAGCTGTCTGTCTATCTATGCCCACCACCACCTCCTTCACTTTGAAGGACTCTATATATCTATAATAAGCTGCCTGTCTGTCTCTATCTATGCCTACCTCCTGTCTCTCTCTATCTATGCCTACCTCCTTCACTTGGACTACAAATCTATCTATATACTTACCTAGTGTCTGTTCCGGAGCTGGAGCCAGTGTCTGTTCCGGAGCCAGTGTCTGTTGCGGAGAAGGAACCAGTGTCTGTTCCAGAGCCTGTTTCCTGGCCTGTAATGCCTGTCTGTCTCTATCTATGCCAACCTCCTGTCTGTCTCTATCTATGCCTACCTCCTTCACTTGGACCACAAATCTATCTGTATACTTTCCTATCATATCTATCTATCTATCTATCTATCTATCTATCTATCTATCTATCTATCTATCTATCTATCTATCTATCTATCTATCTATCTATCTATCTATCTATCTATAATAAGCTGTCTGTCTGCCCATCTGTCTCTATCTATGCCTACCTCCTTCACTTGGACTATCAATCCATCTATATGCCTACCTATCACCTACAATAAGCTATCTATCTATCATCTATCTATCTATATATCTATCTATATATCTATATATATATCTATATATATATATATCTATATATCTATCTATCTATATTATCTATTCTATCTTATATATATATATCTATATATGTATCTATATATTTATTCTATCTATCTATCATATCTATCTATCTATTATATTATATATCTATCTATATATACTATCTATAATAGCTGTCATGTCTGCCCATCTGTCTCTATCTAGTGCCTACCTCCTTCACTTGGACTATCAATCCATCTATATGTGCCTACCTATCACCTACAATAAGCTATCTATCTATCATCTATCTATCTATCTATCTATCTATCTATCTATCATATCTATTTATCTATCTATCTATACTATATTATCTATCTATCTATCTATCTATATATCTATTATCTATCTATCTATCTATCTATCTTTATCTATCTCTATATCTATCTATCTATCTATCTATCTATATATCTATCTATCTATCTCTATATCATATCTATCTATCTCTATATCTATCTATCTCTTATCTATATCATATCTATCTATCTATCTATCTATCTATCTATCTATCTATCATCTATCTATCTATCTATCTATCTATCATCTATCTATCTATCTATCTATCTATCTATCATATCTATCTTGTATCTATCTATCTATATCTATCTATCATATCTATCTATCTATCTCTATATCTCTATCTATCTATCTCTCTATCTCTATATCTATCATCTATCTATCTATCTATCTATCTATCTATCTATCTATCTATCTATCTATCTATCTATCTATCTATCTATCTATCTATCTATCTATCTATCTATCTATCTATCTATCTATCATAAGCTGTCTGTCTATCTATGCCCACCACCACCTCCTTCACTTTGAAGGACTCTATATATCTATAATAAGCTGCCTGTCTGTCTCTATCTATGCCTACCTCCTGTCTCTCTCTATCTATGCCTACCTCCTTCACTTGGACTACAAATCTATCTATATACTTACCTAGTGTCTGTTCCAGAGCCGGAGCCAGTGTCTGTTCCGGAGCCGGAGCCAGTGTCTGTTGCGGAGCCGGAACCAGTGTCTGTTGCGGAGCCGGAACCAGTGTCTGTTGCGGAGCCGGAACCAGTGTCTGTTGCGGAGCCGGAACCAGTGTCTGTTGCGGAGCCGTGAACCAGTGTCTGTTGCGGAGCCGGAACCAGTGTCTGTTGCGGAGCAGGAACCAGTGTCTGTTGCGGAGCCGGAACCAGTGTCTGTTGCGGAGCCGGAACCAGTGTCTGTTGCGGAGCCGGAACCAGTGTCTGTTGCGGAGCAGGAACCAGTGTCTGTTGCGGAGCAGGAACCAGTGTCTGTTGCGGAGCAGGAACCAGTGTCTGTTGCGGAGCAGGAACCAGTGTCTGTTGCGGAGCAGGAACCAGTGTCTGTTGCGGAGCAGGAACCAGTGTCTGTTGCGGAGCAGGAACCAGTGTCTGTTGCGGAGCAGGAACCAGTGTCTGTTGCGGAGCCGGAACCAGTGTCTGTTGCGGAGCAGGAACCAGTGTCTGTTGCGGAGCAGGAACCAGTGTCTGTTGCGGAGCAGGAACCAGTGTCTGTTGCGGAGCAGGAACCAGCGTCCGTTGCGGAGCAGGAACCAGCGTCTGTTCCGGAGCTGGGACCAGCGTCTGTTGCGGAGAAGGAACCAGTGTCTGTTCCAGAGCCTGTTTCCTGGCCTGTATTGCCTGTCTGTCTCTATCTATGCCTACCTCCTTCACTTGGGGCACAAATCTATCTGTATACTTTCCTATCACCTATCTATCTATCTATCTATCTATCTATCTATCTATCTATCTATCTATCTATCTATCTATCTATCTATCTATCTATCTATCTATAATAAGCTGTCTGTCTGCCCATCTGTCTCTATCTATGCCTACCTCCTTCACTTGGACTATCAATCCATCTATATGCCTACCTATCACCTATAATAATCTATCTATCTATCTATCTATCTATCTATCTATCTATCTATCTATCTATCTATCTATCTATCTATCTATCTATCTATCTATCTATCTATCTATCTATCTATCTATCTATCTATCTATCTTATCTATAATAAGCTGTCTGTCTGCCCATCTGTCTCTATCTATGCCTACCTCCTGTCTCTCTCTATCTATGCCTACCTCCTTCACTTGGACTACAAATCTATCTTATATACTTACCTAGTGTCTGTTCCAGAGCCGGAGCCAGTGTCTGTTCCGGAGCCGGAGCCAGTGTCTGTTGCGGAGCCGGAACCAGTGTCTGTTGCGGAGCCGGAACCAGTGTCTGTTGCGGAGCAGGAACCAGTGTCTGTTGCGGAGCAGGAACCAGTGTCTGTTGCGGAGCAGGAACCAGTGTCTGTTGCGGAGCAGGAACCAGTGTCTGTTGCGGAGCAGGAACCAGTGTCTGTTGCGGAGCAGGAACCAGTGTCTGTTGCGGAGCAGGAACCAGTGTCTGTTGCGGAGCAGGAACCAGTGTCTGTTGCGGAGCAGGAACCAGTGTCTGTTGCGGAGCCGGAACCAGTGTCTGTTGCGGAGCCGGAACCAGTGTCTGTTGCGGAGCAGGAACCAGTGTCTGTTGCGGAGCAGGAACCAGTGTCTGTTGCGGAGCAGGAACCAGTGTCTGTTGCGGAGCAGGAACCAGCGTCCGTTGCGGAGCAGGAACCAGCGTCTGTTCCGGAGCTGGGACCAGCGTCTGTTGCGGAGAAGGAACCAGTGTCTGTTCCAGAGCCTGTTTCCTGGCCTGTATTGCCTGTCTGTCTCTATCTATGCCTACCTCCTTCACTTGGGGCACAAATCTATCTGTATACTTTCCTATCACCTATCTATCTATCTATCTATCTATCTATCTATCTATCTATCTATCTATCTATCTATAATAAGCTGTCTGTCTGCCCATCTGTCTCTATCTATGCCTACCTCCTTCACTTGGACTATCAATCCATCTATATGCCTACCTATCACCTATAATAATCTATCTATCTATCTATCTATCTATCTATCTATCTATCTATCTATCTATCTATCTATCTATCTATCTATCTATCTATCTATCTATCTATCTATCTATCTATCTATATCTATCTATAATAAGCTGTCTGTCTGCCCATCTGTCTCTATCTATGCCTACCTCCTGTCTCTCTCTATCTATGCCTACCTCCTTCACTTGGACTACAAATCTATCTATATACTTACCTAGTGTCTGTTCCAGAGCCGGAGCCAGTGTCTGTTCCGGAGCCGGAGCCAGTGTCTGTTGCGGAGCAGGAACCAGTGTCTGTTGCGGAGCAGGAACCAGTGTCTGTTGCGGAGCCGGAACCAGTGTCTGTTGCGGAGCCGGAACCAGTGTCTGTTGCGGAGCAGGAACCAGTGTCTGTTGCGGAGCAGGAACCAGTGTCTGTTGCGGAGCAGGAACCAGTGTCTGTTGCGGAGCAGGAACCAGTGTCTGTTGCAGAGCAGGAACCAGCGTCTGTTGCGGAGCAGGAACCAGCGTCTGTTGCGGAGCAGGAACCAGCGTCTGTTGCGGAGCAGGAACCAGCGTCTGTTGCGGAGCAGGAACCAGTGTCTGTTGCAGAGCAGGAACCAGCGTCTGTTGCGGAGCAGGAACCAGCGTCTGTTGCGGAGCAGGAACCAGCGTCTGTTGCGGAGCAGGAACCAGCGTCTGTTGCCGGAGCAGGAACCAGTGTCTGTTGCGGAGCAGGAACCAGTGTCTGTTGCGGAGCAGGAACCAGTGTCTGTTGCGGAGCAGGAACCAGTGTCTGTTGCGGAGCCGGAACCAGTGTCTGTTGCGGAGCCGGAACCAGTGTCTGTTGCGGAGCACGGAACCAGTGTCTGTTGCGGAGCAGGAACCAGTGTCTGTTGCGGAGCAGGAACCAGTGTCTGTTGCGGAGCAGGAACCAGTGTCTGTTGCAGAGCAGGAACCAGCGTCTGTTCCGGAGCCGGGACCAGCGTCTGTTGCGGAGAAGGAACCAGTGTCTGTTCCAGAGCCTGTTTCCTGGCCTGTATTGCCTGTCTGTCTCTATCTATGCCAACCTCCTGTCTGTCTCTATCTATGCCTACCTCCTTCACTTGGACCACAAATCTATCTGTATACTTTCTTATCACTCTATCTATCTATCTATCTATCTATCTATCTATCTATCTATCATATCTATCTATCTATAATAAGCTGTCTGTCTGCCCATCTGTCTCTATCTATGCCTACCTCCTTCACTTGGACTATCAATCCATCTATATGCCTACCTATCACCTACAATAAGCTATCTATCTATCATCTATCTATCTATCTATCTATCTATCTATCTATCTATCTATCTATCTATCTATCTATCTATATCTATTATTTATCTATCTATATTCTATCTATCTATCTATATATCTATCTCTATATCTATCTATCTCTATATCTATCTATCTATCTATCTATATATCTATCTATCTATCTATCTATTTATTTCTATCTATTTATCTATCTATCTATCTATCTATCTATCTATCTATCTATCTATCTATATATCTATCTATCTATCTATCTATCATAAGCTGTCTGTCTATCTATGCCCACCACCACCTCCTTCACTTTGAAGGACTCTATATATCTATAATAAGCTGCCTGTCTGTCTCTATCTATGCCTACCTCCTGTCTCTCTCTATCTATGCCTACCTCCTTCACTTGGACTACAAATCTATCTATATACTTACCTAGTGTCTGTTCCGGAGCTGGAGCCAGTGTCTGTTCCGGAGCCAGTGTCTGTTGCGGAGAAGGAACCAGTGTCTGTTCCAGAGCCTGTTTCCTGGCCTGTAATGCCTGTCTGTCTCTATCTATGCCAACCTCCTGTCTGTCTCTGATCTATGCCTACCTCCTTCACTTGGACCACAAATCTATCTGTATACTTTCCTGTCATCTATCTATCTATCTATCTATCTATCTATCTATCTATCTATCTATCTATCTATCTATCTATTGTATTATATCTATCTATCTATCTATCTATAATAAGCTGCTGTCTGCCCATCTGTCTCTATCTATGCCTACCTCCTTCACTTGGACTATCAATATCTATATGCCTCTATCACCTCAATAACTATCTATTTCTATTGTCTATCTATCTATCGTATCTATATATCTGTCATTATATCTATCTATCTATCTATCTATCTATCTATCTATCTATCTATCTATCTATATATAAGCTGTATGTCTGCCCATCTGTCTCATCTATGCCTACCTCCTTCACTTGGACTATCAATCCATCTATATGCCTACCTATCACCTACAATAAGCTATCTCATCTATCATCTTATCTATACTATATATCTATCTATCTATCTATCTATCTATCTATCTATCTATCTATCTATATATCTATCTATCTATCTATCTATCTGATCTATCTATCTATCTATCTATTATCTATCTATATATCTATCTATCTATCTCTGTATCTATCTATCTATCTATCTATGTCTGTATGTATATCTATCTCTATATCTATCTATCTATCTATCTATATCTATCTATCTATCTATCTATCTATCTATTATCTATCTATCTATCTATCTATCTATCTATCTATCTATATCTATCTCTATATCTATCTATCTATCTATCTATCTTATCTATCTCTCTATTCTCTATCTATCTTATCTCTCTATCTGTCTATCTATCTATCTATCTATCTATCTATCTATCTATCTATCTATCTATCTATCTATCTATCTATCTATCTATCTATCTATCTATCTATCTATCTATCTATCATAAGCTGTCTGTCTATCTATGCCCACCACCACCTCCTTCACTTTGAAGGACTCTATATATCTATAATAAGCTGCCTGTCTGTCTCTATCTATGCCTACCTCCTGTCTCTCTCTATCTATGCCTACCTCCTTCACTTGGACTACAAATCTATCTATATACTTACCTAGTGTCTGTTCCAGAGCCGGAGCCAGTGTCTGTTCCGGAGCCGGAGCCAGTGTCTGTTGCGGAGCCGGAACCAGTGTCTGTTGCGGAGCCGGAACCAGTGTCTGTTGCGGAGCCGGAACCAGTGTCTGTTGCGGAGCCGGACCAGTGTCTGTTGCGGAGCCGTAACCAGTGTCTGTTGCGGAGCCGGAACCAGTGTCTGTTGCGGAGCAGGAACCAGTGTCTGTTGCGGAGCCGGAACCAGTGTCTGTTGCGGAGCCGGAACCAGTGTCTGTTGCGGAGCCGGAACCAGTGTCTGTTGCGGAGCAGGAACCAGTGTCTGTTGCGGAGCAGGAACCAGTGTCTGTTGCGGAGCAGGAACCAGTGTCTGTTGCGGAGCAGGAACCAGTGTCTGTTGCGGAGCAGGAACCAGTGTCTGTTGCGGAGCAGGAACCAGTGTCTGTTTGCGGAGCAGGAACCAGTGTCTGTTGCGGAGCAGGAACCAGTGTCTGTTGCGGAGCCGGAACCAGTGTCTGTTGCGGAGCAGGAACCAGTGTCTGTTGCGGAGCAGGAACCAGTGTCTGTTGCGGAGCAGGAACCAGTGTCTGTTGCGGAGCAGGAACCAGCGTCCGTTGCGGAGCAGGAACCAGCGTCTGTTCCGGAGCTGGGACCAGCGTCTGTTGCGGAGAAGGAACCAGTGTCTGTTCCAGAGCCTGTTTCCTGGCCTGTATTGCCTGTCTGTCTCTATCTATGCCTACCTCCTTCACTTGGGGCACAAATCTATCTGTATACTTTCCTATCACCTATCTATCTATCTATCTATCTATCTATCTATCTATATCTATCTATCTATCTATCTATCTATCTATCTATCTATCTATCTATCTATCTATAATAAGCTGTCTGTCTGCCCATCTGTCTCTATCTATGCCTACCTCCTTCACTTGGACTATCAATCCATCTATATGCCTACCTATCACCTATAATAATCTATCTATCTATCTATCTATCTATCTATCTATCTATCTATCTATCTCTATCTATCTATCTATCTATCTATAATAAGCTGTCTGTCTGCCCATCTGTCTCTATCTATGCCTACCTCCTGTCTCTCTCTATCTATGCCTACCTCCTTCACTTGGACTACAAATCTATCTATATACTTACCTAGTGTCTGTTCCAGAGCCGGAGCCAGTGTCTGTTCCGGAGCCGGAGCCAGTGTCTGTTGCGGAGCCGGAACCAGTGTCTGTTGCGGAGCCGGAACCAGTGTCTGTTGCGGAGCAGGAACCAGTGTCTGTTGCGGAGCAGGAACCAGTGTCTGTTGCGGAGCAGGAACCAGTGTCTGTTGCGGAGCAGGAACCAGTGTCTGTTGCGGAGCAGGAACCAGTGTCTGTTGCGGAGCAGGAACCAGTGTCTGTTGCGGAGCAGGAACCAGTGTCTGTTGCGGAGCAGGAACCAGTGTCTGTTGCGGAGCAGGAACCAGTGTCTGTTCCGGAGCCGGAGCCAGTGTCTGTTGCGGAGCCGGAACCAGTGTCTGTTGCGGAGCAGGAACCAGTGTCTGTTGCGGAGCAGGAACCAGTGTCTGTTGCGGAGCAGGAACCAGTGTCTGTTGCGGAGCAGGAACCAGCGTCCGTTGCGGAGCAGGAACCAGCGTCTGTTCCGGAGCTGGGACCAGCGTCTGTTGCGGAGAAGGAACCAGTGTCTGTTCCAGAGCCTGTTTCCTGGCCTGTATTGCCTGTCTGTCTCTATCTATGCCTACCTCCTTCACTTGGGGCACAAATCTATCTGTATACTTTCCTATCACCTATCTATCTATCTATCTATCTATCTATCTATCTATATCTATCTATCTATCTATCTATCTATCTATCTATCTATCTATCTATCTATCTATAATAAGCTGTCTGTCTGCCCATCTGTCTCTATCTATGCCTACCTCCTTCACTTGGACTATCAATCCATCTATATGCCTACCTATCACCTATAATAATCTATCTATCTATCTATCTATCTATCTATCTATCTATCTATCTATCTATCTATCTTATCTATCTATCTATCTATCTATCTATCTATCTATCTATCTATCTATCTATCTATCTATCTATAATAAGCTGTCTGTCTGCCCATCTGTCTCTATCTATGCCTACCTCCTGTCTCTCTCTATCTATGCCTACCTCCTTCACTTGGACTACAAATCTATCTATATACTTACCTAGTGTCTGTTCCAGAGCCGGAGCCAGTGTCTGTTCCGGAGCCGGAGCCAGTGTCTGTTGCGGAGCAGGAACCAGTGTCTGTTGCGAAGCAGGAACCAGTGTCTGTTGCGGAGCCGGAACCAGTGTCTGTTGCGGAGCCGGAACCAGTGTCTGTTGCGGAGCAGGAACCAGTGTCTGTTGCAGAGCAGGAACCAGCGTCCGTTGCGGAGCAGGAACCAGCGTCTGTTCCGGAGCTGGGACCAGCGTCTGTTGCGGAGAAGGAACCAGTGTCTGTTCCAGAGCCTGTTTCCTGGCCTGTATTGCCTGTCTGTCTCTATCTATGCCTACCTCCTTCACTTGGGGCACAAATCTATCTGTATACTTTCCTATCACCTATCTATCTATCTATCTATCTATCTATCTATCTATCTATCTATCTATCTATCTATCTATCTATCTATCTATCTATCTATCTATCTATCTATCTATCTATCTATCTATCTATCTATCTATCTATCTATCTATCTATCTATAATAAGCTGTCTGTCTGCCCATCTGTCTCTATCTATGCCTACCTCCTGTCTCTCTC
>JAQIUQ010007137.1:7500-12500 GCA_030378365.1 Hybognathus amarus | reverse complement strand
CCGGAGCCGGAGCCAGTGTCTGTTCCGGAGCCGGAACCAGTGTCTGTTGCGAAGCCGGACCAGTGTCCGTTCCGGAGCAGGAACCAGTGTCTGTTCCGGAGCCGGAACCAGTGTCTGTTGCGGAGCCGGAACCAGTGTCTGTTGCGGAGCCGGAACCAGTGTCTGTTGCGGAGCCGGAACCAGTGTCTGTTCCAGGAGCCAGAACCAGTGTAACTGCGGAGCAGGAACCAGTGTCTGTCGCAGAGCCGGAGCCGGGACCAGCGTGTGTTGCCGAGCAGGAACCAGTGTCTGTTGCAGAGCCGAAACCAGCGTCTGTTCCGGAGCTGGGACCAGCGTCGTGTTGCGGAGAAGAAACCAGTGTCTGTTCCGGAGCCTGTTTCCTGGCCTGTATGGCCTGTCTGTCTCAATCTATGCCTACCTCCTGTCTGTCTCTATCTATGCCTACCTCCTTCAGTGTCTGTTGCGGAGCCGGAACCAGTGTCTGTTGCAGAGCCGGAACCAGTATCTGTTGCGGAGCCAGAACCAGTGTCTGTTGCGGAGCCGGAACCAGTGTCTGTTGGGGAGCCGGAACCAGTGTCTGTTCCGAGCCGGAACCAGGTGTGCTGTTGCGGAGCCGGAACCAGTGTGTGTTGCGGAGCCAGAACCAGTGTAACTGCGGAGCAGGAACCAGTGTCTGTTGCAGAGCCGGAAGCAGGCGTCTGCTTCCAGAGCCGGAGCCCAGCGTCTGTTGCCGAGCAGGAACCAGCGTCTGTTGCGGAGAAGAAACCAGTGTCTGTTCCGGAGCCGGGACCAGCGTTCTGTCTCTATCTATGCCTACCTCCTGTCTCTCTCTATCTATGCCTACCTCCTTCACTTGGACTATCAATCTATCTATATGCCTCTATCTACCTGCCTATACTTATATCTGTATCTCTATCTATCTATCTATCTACTCTATATTTATATCTATATACTACTATCTCTACTCTCATCTATATATGCCACCACCCTCCTCACTAGGAGGTTCTCTGTCTATCTATCTATCTATCTCTATCTCCTTCACTTGTGATCTATATGATATTTATCATAACAGGTATAGTCTGTATCCTATCTCTATCTATGTCCTACCTCCTTCACTTGGACTATCTTTGTCTATATGCCTATCTATATGCCTATCTATATGCCTATCTATCTATCTATCTATCTATCTATCTATCTATCTATCTATCTATCTATCGTATCTATCATATCTGTTTCTCTATACTATCTATATATCTCATAGCTGTACTATCTACTGCCATCTATCGTCCTCTATCTATGCCTTCACGGTTCTTCCAATCCTGGATTGGGTCCATTTTCGATTCTTGGTCAGGACTTAATTGGATTCTGATTACTTGGGAAGGTGGGAGAGAGAATTAGTGAAGAAGGAAGAAAGGGTTAGCTGTAAAGGAGAGATGTATTTGAAAGGAAAGGAAGGAAGAGAGAATGAATTTGTTGAAAGAAGGATGCTAGATGAGGTAGTCTGGGAGATCTTAAATCTATGTCTATATGCCTCTATCTATCTATCTATCTCGTATCTACCTATCTATTATATGCCCATCACCCCCTTCACTCAGAAGACTTCTCTGTATATCCTGTGTGAATAACTGTTACTGTCTGTCTGCCTATGCTGTCTCTCTCTATGCCTACCTTCCTTCACTTTGAGACAATCTAATTCTGTATGCCTATATATATGCCCTCTCTATATGCCTATATATATGCCTATATCCTATATATATCTATCTCTATCTATCTATCTATATATCTATCTATCTATCTCATCTATGCTCACCACCACCCCCTTCACTTGGAGAAATGTATATTTATCTATCTATCATCTATCTATCTAT
This sequence comes from Hybognathus amarus, assembly GCA_030378365.1. NCBI lineage: Eukaryota > Metazoa > Chordata > Actinopteri > Cypriniformes > Leuciscidae > Hybognathus > Hybognathus amarus. The sequence goes on along the minus strand of JAQIUQ010007137.1, from coordinate 10,632 downwards.
CTATCTATCTATCTATCTATCTATAAGCTGTCTGTCTGTCTGCCTGTCTGTCTCTATCTATGCCTACCTCCTTCACTTAGATCTGATCAATCTATCTATATGCCTATCTATATGCCTATCTATCTGTCTATCTATCTATCTATCTATCTCTATCTATCTATCTATCTATCTATCTATCGTAAGCTGTCTGTCTGCCCGTCTGTCTCTATCTATGCCTACCTCCTTCACTTGGACAATCAATCTATCTATAATAAGCTGTCTGTCATCTATCTATCTATCTATCTATCTATCTATACTATCTATCTATCTATCATATCATCTATCTATCTATCTATCTATCTATCTATCTATCTATCTATCTATCTATCTATCTGTCTATCTATCTATAATAAGCTGTCTGTCTGCCCATCTGTCTCTATCTATGCCTTCACGATTCTCCAAATCCTTGATTCGATTCCATTTTCGATTCTTAGGTCACGATTAGATTCGATTCTATTGATTATTAGAAAGATAGAAAGAAAGATTAGTTAGAAAGAAAGAAAGAAAGGATTAGTTATAAAAGAAAGATGTATTTGAAAGAAAGAAAGGAAGAAAGAAATGATTTGTTAGAAAGAAGGATAGATAGATTAGTCTAATCTTAAACTATCTATGTGCCTATCTATCTATCTATCTATCTATCTATCTATCTATCTATCTATCTATCGTAAGCTGTCTGTCTGCCCGTCTGTCTCTATCTATGCCTACCTCCTTCACTTGGACAATCAATCTATCTATAATAAGCTGTCTGTCATCTATTCTATATCTATCTATCTATCTATCTATCTATCTCATCTATCTATCTATCATCTATCATCTATCTATCTATATATCTCTATATCTATACTATCTATCTATCTATCTATCATCTATATCTATATCTATCTATCTATCTATCTATCTATCTATCTATCTATCTATCTATACTATATATTTATCATAAGCTGTCTGTCTGTCTGCCTGTCTGTCTCTATCTATGCCTACCTCCTTCACTTGGACTATCAATCTATCTATATGCCTATCTATATGCCTATCTATATCCTATCTATCTATCTATCTATCTATCTATCTATCTATCTATAATAAGCTGTCTGTCTGCCCATCTGTCTCTATCTATGCCTTCACGATTCTCCCAAATCCTCGATTCGAATTCCATTTTCGAATTCTTAGGTCACGATTAGATTCGATTCTATCGATTATTAGAAAGATAGAAAGAGATTAGTTAGAAAGAAAGAAAGGATTAGTTAGAAAGAAAGATGTATTTGAAAGAAAGTAAGGAAGAAAGAAATGTATTTGTTAGGAAGAAGGATAGATGGAATAGTATAATTGTTTAAACTACTGTATGTGCCTATATCTATCTATATATATATATTTATCATAAGCTATCTGTGTCTGTATGTATGTCTGTCTATGTGTTACCTACTATCACTATATATGTATCTATATGTCTGTCTGTCTATATCTATATCTATCTATCTATATCTATATATCTATACTCTATACTACTCTTGACTCATATATACTATATATCTATCTATCTATCTATCTATCTATATATTTATCATAAGCAGTCTGTCTGTCTGCCTATCTCTATTCTCTCTCTATTCCTCTCATTGACTATAGATCTATCTATATGTATCTACTGTGCCTCTATATGCCCTATCTATCTATCTATCTATCTATCATCTCTATCTATCTCTCTATCTATCTATCTATCTAATAAGCTGTCTGTCTGCCCATCTGTCTCTATCTATGCCTTCACGATTCTCCAAATCCTCGATTCGAATTCCATTTTCGATTCTTCAGGTCACAGAGTTTAGAATTCTCGAATTATTGAGTAAAGATAGAAAGAGAGATTAGCCTTAAGGAAAGAAAGAAAGGATTAGTTAGAAAAGAAAGATGTATTTGAAAGAAAGAAAGGAAGAAAGAAATGATTTGTTCAAAAGAAGGATGAGATGAGTTAGTCTAATCTTAGACTGTACTATGTCCTACTCTGTTCTGTCTTCTCTCTCTCTACCCTTGTCTATCTGCCCACCACCGCCCCCTTCACTGGAAGGACTCTGTCTATCTCTCTATCTCTATCTATCTATCTCTATCTCTATCTCTATCGTAAGCTGTCTGTTATGTCTGCCTGTCTGTCTCTATCTATGTCTACCTCCTCTTCACTTAGACTATCAATCTATCTATATGCCTATCTGTATGCCTATCTATATGCCTATATATCTCTCTATGTCTATCTATCTCTCTATCTCTGTCTGATAAGCTGTCTGTCTGTCTGCCTGTCTGTCTCTATCTATGCCTACCTCACTTCACTTGGACAATAAATCTATTGCTATATATAAGCTGTCTGTCATCTGTATTCTTATCTATCTCTCTATCTATCTATCTATCTATCTCTCTATTTTCCTATCCTCCTCTACTCTCTCTGCCTACCACCACCCCTCACTAGAAGGAATCCTATCTCTGTTCTCTATCTTATCTCTCTGCTCTCTCTCTCTGTATCTACTCTCTCTCTTCTATCTATCGATCTATAAATCTATGGATCTATCTATCTCTCTATCTATCTATGCTCTATCTCTATCTATCTCTATATCTATCTATCTGTCTTATCTATCTATCTATCTCATCTCTGTATCTATCTATCTCTCTATCTATCTATCTTATCATAAGCTGTCTGTCTGTCTGCCTGTCTGTCTCTATCTATGCCTCTCCTTCACTGACTATGGACTATCTGTATCCTATGCTCTGCGTATCTGCCGTTTCTATATGCCTCTCTATGTCTCTATCTATCTATCTATAATAGCTGTCTCTGTCCCCATCTGTCTCTATCTATGCCTTCACGATTCTCTCAAATCCTTCGATTCGATTCCATTTTCGTCTTAGGTCACGATTAGATTCGAATTTATCTGATTATTAGAAAGAATAGAAAGAGAGATCAGTTAGAAAGAAGAAAAGGATTCAGTTAGAAAGAAAGATGTATTTGAAAGAAAGAAAGGAAGAAAGAAAATGATTTGTTAAGAAAGAAGGATAGAATAATTAGTCTAATCTTAAACTATCTATGTGCCTATCTATCTATCTCTATCTATCTATCTATCT